>JACCIY010001450.1:0-38766 GCA_025506505.1 Flaveria sonorensis | reverse complement strand
ATATTTAAAAAAAAAAAAACTACAAAGCCATTAAAAAACTCATTAACAAACCCAATAACATTTAATTATTCTAGCCTATTAAACCTTAGAGTCGTTGACAATCCTAATTAGTTTAATCAATTACCATTTACCCAATCTAGTACCCAATTACATTTAAATTCTAGCCTATTAAAGCTTAGAGCTCATTAATATTTCTATAAACTTTTTACATACTAGGGTATGACTTTGTATATAGGAGCCCAATTTTCCAACTCTCCCAGAGTCCCAAGCCTTAAAAACTTTCCAGATTTTCGGGGATGGCTTCGGGCCGGTTTCCCCATAGTGGTGGGTTTTTTCTAATGATGGTGTTTCTGGTTAATCAGAATCAGTATGGCAAAATCCGTTATTGATGGTTGAAATCTTATCTCAAGAATGGAAAACACCGTCCACCTAAAACAAATTAGAATAGCATGACAGGACATATATGAATTTTTTTTAAAAATGGGTATTTTAGAGAGAGAGTTGACAAGAGGGGAAAATATATCGGATTTACACTTCAAGGGAACCCGCCCCTGTCATGGGCGGGTTCTGTGCCTCGGGTCAACGCGCCAGTCTTCGAGTTTCTGAGATGTCAAGGAGAGAGACCTCGCCCTGGCAGGGGAGGGTTTCCTCAACCCTGAAACTCTCATCGGCAACAAAGGAGGACTGGGGTCCCGTACTCATCGGCGTAGTTCTTTTCGTCTTGTTGCAACCGGGGCTCCTGTTCAGTTACCTGGAAACAGCAAGCATCTGGAGTTCGGGAGCTTGAGGACCAACGACAAAGCCATCGGTGTTCACACGCTCATTCTTCGCCATTTATGCGGTCCTCGTGCTTGCGCTCCATGTGCATATCTAGCTACCGGAGTGCAGTTTCAGGGTTGAGGAGAACCCGCCCCTGCTAAGGGCGAGGTCTCTCCTTGGATGTGACATCTCAGAACTCGAAGACTGGCGCGTTGACCGAGGCACAGAACCGCCCATGCAGGGGCGGGTTCCCTTGAAGTGTAAATCCTACAAGATTTTCCCTCTTGTCAACTCTCTCTCTCTAAAATACTCATTTTTAAAAAAATTCGACATATATACCCCTATGATTAGCGTTTTTTTAGGTGATGGAAGAGGGTTGGCTGCATCTATTTAGAGAGTGATATACTTTATATCCGTTGCGACCTAGGTTATGGGGTAGGGGCCCCCTAGTGATTTGAGTGTATCCAAACGGTAAAAGTGTTAGCCTTGTGGGTTCTTTATCTGTCAATGCATGGGACGATGATATACCTTGATAGTGATCAAAATTAAGTTGTCACATGCAAACAATTAGGAGGTTATAATGCCAATATTTTCCTATTCATTAGACACGTTACACATGCAATATTCATTTACGGTTGCTTTCGTGTATGCAGTCCGTATCTTGGTTCGCTCGATCCCATGATCTATCGAACGATGTCAAAAAGAATTAAAGATTACTGTGCTTGGTTTCTTAGTTAGTCGGGTTAAGTTTAATTTGTTTTTATGTAACATATTGTAGGTGAGGTTTATGTATGTGATTTTTAAATAGTGAAATTTGCATGATATGTACAATGAATGTGTTCATTTGTCACTTGGATGGGGAAATTCCGCGATTCAACGTTTGAGGGTGTCCTACTTGTCAGGTTATCCCCAAACTATGGGTGTCCCTCACTCCCTCATGTAGTTGAAACCAGAAACAGATTACAAAAACTTAAATTCGGAGAAGATTTCATATAAAGTAATAAAGTAATGTCAATATTTAAGTTGGTATCTAGGGCGGGAAACTTGATGAGTTGAGTAGGGCTGACAGAACAGATCAGACACGACACGATAAGTGTTGACACGATTACAGCACGATAACTAATCGTGCTATTTTTTTTCAAACACAAACATAAATCTGTTTAACAACAGATTAAAAGATAAGCCTACTAAAAGACACGAAAAAAATCAAATAAATATTTTAACAAAAGTTACCAAAAAGCCATAAAGTCTTAAATAATACACAATCACTATCATCATAATCATTGACATATTTAAAACAAAGTCAATAAAAATATTAACAAATAACATAGTTACGTCCCCCTGAGAGGCGTCAAATGAAAGCCGAAGACTCGGTCAGTGGTATCATAGTAGTTGTATTCAATTGAAGCGGTTGGGCAAAGGATAGAGTTAATAAAGTGAACGTGAACAGCAACGACATATATCTTAAATGTATATATTTAGTTATTTTAAATAAGCTGAAAATGTAAATATGTTTAATCATATCCACAGGTTAACACGTTAAGACAAAATTTTTATCGTGTCTTAAACGTGTTGACTTGTTAATAACACGAAATCTGTTAAGATCAAACACAAACCTATTAAGCTTAAACACGAAACCAGTTAACTTCGTGTCGTGTCGTGTTAACAGATCCGTGTATGAAATTGTAGCCGTAGAGTTGAGCTAAGTTAAGGTGGGCTCGAGCTCGAAGTTAAAAGAGCCAACTCAGTTCGGCTTGTTTATGTAAACAAGCTAAATTGTTAAGCTTGAAATACTGCTTACAAAAGCTCGAGCCACTTGTTTATTTTTAAATCTTTTAAAATTTTGTTTTTTAAACATATTGATATTTAATAATTTTTTTTTATGTTTAACATACACTTGAATATTTTTTATCTGTTTTGTATCGAAGAAATGCCCACAATCAGTATATATTGAAAAATATATTTTATGTATATGTTATAATTTTGTTCATTAAAACATGTTATAAGTCATATACTCTTAAATTCTAGGTTTCACTTGTAGCGAGTAATTAAAAATGAGTGAGCCAACGAGCTCAAGCTAAAATCGATTACACATCAAGCCGGTTAGGCTAAACTCAGTTACAAAAGCTAGGCGGCCTGAATGGGTTCGTTTACAAACAAACTGATTTTGAGGGAGTTCTAATCAAGCGAGCCACGAGCTATTATAACGACTATATTGGTATTGGTAGCTGACAACTTGAAAAAAAATGTTATATCTATATTTATAAAAGTTGTAACGAAAAACAAATAAAAGAGATAATGAGTGGTTAATTAAATATAAACTAGATATTCCTCCCGATGCGTTGTGCCAGGAATTCTACCATGATCTCAAAAATAAAAATGTGGACAACAAAACACGTAGCAATGACGGTCATTCTGACGTAGACCATAAGACATCAAGAAATCTTATTAGAAACCTAGATCACAATAATGCTTACACTCTTAAAACCCAAAACAACAAGAAAACAAAACAAGATAAAAAAGCACAAAAATCCGGGGTGGGTACAACCTCGAAACCGAGCCATCGATGGAGACACGATTTGCGTATTAAAACGCAAATAAAAAAATGCGTTACAACAATTTTCACTATGAAAAAATTGTGGTAAAATTAAATGAAAAAAAAACAACGTTTACTATTTACAAAAATTTTCCGTTCATATAAACTAGGATTGAGACCCGCGTGTTGCTGACGGTGTCTTCTTACCGCGCAATGGAAACGATATTCGTTTACATAAAAGAGCAAAAGATCATCAATTCGTTTTGGTATCTATAAAAGGCTAGAAACATATGATTCTTTAGCTTACAAGAACTAACATTAAGTTGATGACAACCACATTGGGTAAGTCTAAATGATCATTGAGGTTCAATTTACAGAAAAAATATAACATACCATTAACGATATAATCATTCTATAGCACATTCAAAATACTGTACATATAGTTAAAGCTTTATCAAGATTCAAGACATACCCAAATTAGAGCTCAAGGCATCACGTTTAATATTATTTACTCTATACAACAAATAAAAATATAATTCAACATCCAATAGAAATTATAGCTCTATATCATGTATGTTGAGGTAATGCTTCATTAAGATTTATGAAAACATTAATAAGAACCAAAGATCATGCTAAAAATAATGGCTTATTTGAGGGTATAAAGGATGACCATTCTCTTCTTCCTTTTGTAAGGAGTAGTGACGACCCCTTTATAAACCTTCAAATCAAACATAAAATCGCTTATGGAATAGCATAAGAAAGAAAAGAAAAACACAGGCTAAGTAGTTGTAAAGTTAATTACAAAAACGCAAACAAAAGACTTAAACTTCATCATTATGTGATTGGTCACTGGTCCACTAAACTTATATCAAAAAGATAACTTTTTCATCATGATTCATGATTCATGAAAATATTTTACACTTGTCACTAATGTAAGATCATTGTTGATTTTGCTTTGATTAATAGATAGATTTTCTACCCTAATCTTATTTAAGACCCTTAAAAAATGGATTGAAGTGAGGTATATTGAACACTATCAGTAGCAAAATTACAAAACACATGATAAATATAAGGATAGGTGTAATCTCCCCGTGAGCTAATTTCCTTTCTCTTTATCTAATGGTGCCTGCAAATGAAAATATTGATGGTATCTTTCTCGAAATCATACACAAAAAATGCATAATAGTTAGTGATGGTATCTAAAATTTTCTTGAAATTTTGCTGCATAAATGCATAATAACCAAGAAGAAGGTTAACCAAGCTCACCCAAAGAAAACATAATGTTGCTAGAATTATGTTTATCTTTAGGCATTGCATTTAGGCATTGAATTATGTTTATCTTTCCAACCATTTACAGAAGATTCGTAGCAACGCAATCAATTGCCAAACTCAATCCGAACAACACAAGCTGAACTAAACCTAGACCGGAAGATGGCAATTGGTTGTATCTTGTGCTTAAGAGGATGTAAGTAAGGGTCTTTTTGTAAATCATCAAACTTTAGTGGCTATTTTACAAACCTTAAGAACCTCCATGTAGTAACCAGACATACGAAAATAATATATAGTATAATATAATATAATATATTGTTACGAGTTTAGTTGTTTGTATGTAAATATCATTAAAACAAGTCAATTTTATATTTACTTAAGATTATTGTATTATTCCAAACACCAAATTATGTATATCTGATACATGAACTCATGCTCATCAGACAAATTAAGAGTCAATTATATCATTACATAGATGATTTAGGAACATCGTTCACAAAATAAAATAATTGCTTTATAGATAAAAAAACTTTGATTACAATACAAAAGAAACTAAACAAACAGAATACACGATGTTAAGAAACAACAAATAAACAAAAGAAACAGAACAATGGCTGAGGATTTCTGTTGAACAGAGGTCCCTTAAAACAGATTTCGGGCCACCCAGGTGAATCCCGTCTGTCTCCCAGGGTACAACAGCCGAAGCAGAAGTACTGCCGGAGTTAGCCTAGCACCCAAAACCACTACCTAAAACGAGAGCACGAAGTTGCGAGAAAGCTGGAAATTGTTCTTTCTGTGTGTCGTGGAACATGTAAACTGGTAATCCTGCACAAGACACCAGGTCTTGTATATATGCTGTGAACTCTGAGGCAGTTAGGAACTAAAGCATCCCTTAGTTAATTCACGAGTTATTAATAGGGATGTGAACTGACTGTCTGTTACGAAAGCGAACAGACTATCTGTTACGAAAGTTCAACAGTCAGTCAACACTTCAAAAAGTGGGCCATCAAAGCGCCACATTGCTCCCATCACCCGAGCCCGTGCCCGTGAGCGTGCGCGTTGGGTGCTTCGCACCCTTGTGCTTGACCTTGGGTGTCCCTCAACATATGTGGGAACACAATCCCTTGAAAAGTCCCACTTATAAACTAATTTATAGTTTATCATTCCACCAATGTGGGACAACAACTTCCGCTCAGATTTTTCACAGCTTTTGTGTTTCAACCACACAACTTTGAGCATCGATATCTCATTCATCTTAGCTTCATTTTGGACACGGTTTAGTTCGTTGTGTTCCTCTCACTTAGGAGAACACATACGAAATGGTTTGGTAATAAATTGCAACAAATACAATTAATTATTAATGTCCCAAAATGAGTGAGAAATCATATTTTTCTCACTAAACTTCCAACAATCCCCCACATGAATGGAGATCGATCTTTGCACTCAAGCGTCAAGATATAGTTTCAGCAGTTGAATGTTACAGGATAGGTAGATATTCTCTTTGAACCTTCCTTTGTGAAGCATACTTAGTCTCCTAGCGATTAGTAGACTCGATGTCTTTGAACTAACCCCTTCTTCTGTAGACGTTATTACACTTCACACAACATTCTCCTTGATCTGGCTAGCCCCTCATTGTTGTGTCCGTTATGGTCATGGACCACTAGCCTGGTTCTGCAAGAGCTCTAGGATTTATGCCCCAACAAATCCATTCGAAGCGACCCCACTTCTCTCTCACATAGGTGGCTTCACACAAGTCATTAAAAGCCATAGGCTTAACCTTTTTGCTATCACTGATTAAATTTAGGAATGGACTAGGAAATGTTCAATTTCCATTTATGATTTGGGGTACTCCCCCACAGTGACCTTAGTTTGTACAATTAGGTTGTCCTATTGATCCTAGATCTTGGGATCTCCAATCTTCTAGGATAGGTTTTCCTTCATACACACTTACTCCAAGGGCTTTAGTCCCATCCCTCTCGACGACTTCTATATTAACTCTCTGCTTAAGCCTTTTGTCAACGGATCCGCAATGTTATCCTTTGACTTCACATAGTCAATAGTAATAACTCCAGTTAAGAGTAGTTGTCGTATCGTATTGTGTCTACATCTTATATGTCTTGATTTGCCATTATACATTGTACTTTGAGCTCTACCAATTGTTGATTGGCAATCACAATGTATGCAAACAGCCGTCACAGGCTTTGGCCATCCTGGAACATATTCCAAGAACTGACGTAGCCATTCCGCCTCTTCTCCAGCTTTATCTAAAGTGATAAATTCAGATTCCATTGTTGATCTGGCTATAACAGTTTGCTTGGATGACTTCCAAGCTATAGCCGCTCCCCCAAGGGTAAACACATAACCACTAGTGGATTTGGAATCTTTTATATCGGATATCCAATTTGCATCAGTATATCCTTCCACAACAGCTGGATCTTGACCATAATACAGTCCATAGTTCCTTGTGTATCTCAAGTACCTTAGAAGCCTTGTCATAGCCTTCCAATGTTCAGAGCTTGGATTTCTAGTGTACCTGCTTAGCCTACTCACAGTGTATGCAAGGTCTGGTGGGTACAAGTCATGAGATACATAAGACTGCCAATAATCCTTGAGTACTCCAGTTGAGCAACACCCTCTCCTCTATTCTTAGAGAGATGATGTGAGGTATCAACTGGAGTCCGAGCAACACTAGTGTCCTCTGCATTAAAATTTCCAAGGATCTTGTCCACATAATGAGATTGACTTAACACGAGACCATTTTGGTTCTAATGATATTTACTCCAAGAATCACATCAGCTAAGCCCATGTCTTTCATGTCGAATCCCGCTTTCAACATATCTTTTGTAGACCTAATCATGTTATCATCACTTCCAATGATAAGCATGTCATCTACATAAAGGCATAACATCACATAACCCCTTGTTGTATCTTTCACATATACACACTTGTCGCACTCATTGATCTTGAAACCAGAATCAAGCATGGCTTGATCAAACTTTTGGTGCCATTGTTTTGGAGCTTGCTTCAAGCCATACAAAGACTTGACAAGTTTACATACTTTTCCCTCCTAGCCAGGAGCAGAGAAACCCTCAGGTTGCTCCATATAGATTTCCTCTTCTAAATCCCCATTTAGAAAAGCTGTTTTTACATCCATCTGATGTACTTCTAAATTCTGCAAAGCGGCAATTGCAAGCACCAACCTTATAGAGGTTTTTCTAGTGACAGGCGAGTAAGTGTCAAAGTAGTCTAGACCTTCCTTTTGTCTATACCCTTTGATCACTAGCCTTGCCTTGTACTTATCAATTGAGCCATCAGCTTTCATCTTCCTCTTGAATATGCACCGGTATCCAAGTGGTTTACAACCAGTTGGAAGATCTACTAGCTCCCAAGTATGATTCTGCAAGATAGAATCTATTTCATTTTTGATGGCTTCTTTCCATTGAGGTCCTTCTGAAGAGGTTATAGCTTCTTGGTAGGTTTTAGGCTCACCTTCAACCATATAGGTAAGAAAGTCAGGGCCAAATGACTTTTCAATCCTTTACCTTTTGCTTCTTCTTAGCTCTACCTCTTCAACCTCTGATTGTTCTTTTCCATAAGCAATCTCATCAGTCAGTTTTGATGAACTCGCATGATCCTGAGATAAACAAGGAAACACATCTTCAAAGAAAGATGCATTAATCGACTCCATTATCGTGTCTTTGTGTATCTCAGGATTCTTCGACTCATGTACAAGAAATCGGTATGCCTTACTATGTTTGGCATAGCCTATGAATACACAATCCACAGTTTTGGGTCCTATCTTTTGAACCTTCGGTGGTGGCACTACCACTTTGGCTAAACACCCCCACACTTTCAAGAATTTGTAAGATGGTTTTCTACCCATTCACAACTTGGAAGGTGTAACATCCTTATTCTTGAAAGGAATTTTGTTCAAAAGATAAGTAGCTGACAAAACAGCCTCCCCCCACATATCCTTGCTCAACCCAGAACTTAACAACATGGCATTCATCATTTCTTTAAGGGTACGATTCTTTCATTATGCAATGCCATTTTGTTGTGGAGAATAAGGAGCAGTATACTCATGGATTATTCCATTTTGAGCATTGAATTCAGCAAATGGTGAAACATATTCATCGCCTCGGTCACTCCTTAAAATTTAATCTTCCTGTTAAGTTGATTCTCAACTTTAGATTTGTACAAAACAAATTTGTCTATTGCTTCATCCTTACTTTTTAGCAAATATACACAGCAATATCTTGTACAATCATCAATAAAGGTGATGAAATATTTATTTCCATCACGTGTGGGAATTGACTTAAAATCACACACATCGGTGTGAATCAAGCCCAAGGGCTCGGTTATTCTTTCAACCGATTTAAACGATGATCTTGTTTGTTTGGCTTCAACACACGTTTTACATTTTGAGTTTGATTCAAAAGAAAAAGATGGAATATGATCTAATTTAACCAATGACGTATTGAATTAAAATTAACATGACCAAGACGACCATGCCATAAATCACAAGACTCAATCATGTAAGCAGAAGAAGTAGTTTTATTCATATCTTTCTTGATAGCAGTTACATTAAGTTTGAACATACCATTTTGGGCATAGCCCTTTCCAATAAACATTCCACGTTTTGACAAAACAAAATTATCACTTTCAAAAACTAATCTAAAGCCAAACTTGTTTAGCAAAGATACAAGATTTGCGCAGATCCGGAACATAAAGAACATTGCTTAAAGTGAGCTCCTTCCCCGAAGTCCACTTCAAGATCACTTCGCCTTCACCCTGATGTCGGTTGTTGCTGCATTTCCCATGTACAGCTTATCATCACCCTTCAACTCTTTAAACGTATTAAAGAGAGTTTTATCTGGACAAACATGGCGAGTAGCCCCGGTATCCACCCACCAACCTTTAGAGTTGTTAGATACCATATTCACCTCTTCTTTCATTGCTGTAAGATCCGAGATCATGGCAACAAGAGGCATCCCATCATCTATCATCATTGCATTGTCACGTTTTGGTGCCTTACATTGATCGGCCCGGTGACCGGCTTCACCACAATTGTAACATTTCCCTTTGAAGGGAGCCACCTTCTTCTTCACACCACCGTTTCGAGGCCCAAGATCCACAACCTTACCCTTGCCTCGGTTCTTGTTATTAAACCTTTTTCCTCCCCGGGAGGATGATCGATGTCAAAGTATCAATCAAATAAGATGTTAAAATGTGTGTTCCTATTCACCTTAAACTAGTTAGGGTAAGTAGGGTTGTCGATCCTCGTGGAATTAGTGGTCGGTGTATTGTACTTTGATTTAGAAAATAATGATTAATTAAATTAACAAATTACTTAACTATTGCCTCTTGGCTGTGAAAATTGGATTTTTGGAATAATTAATAAATAAACTAAGAAAACAACTTGGAAAGAATCAAACTTGATTAAGAAAACGATTATAAGAGAAAGTAATCCACTTCGGTTCTAGGTTTGGTTTTCAGCAATTGTTTAGTTTAACTTCAAGGAAAATCCTTAATAGGGACTCTATACGTGCTATGATTAAGTGATATCAATAATCAGGACTTAATGGGTCTTGATACACAATACCAATTCAATTAGAAACCAAAACTTGCAATCATATAATTTCCGGAAGATTAAATGATATTCAAATAAAAGTTTACCAACGTCGTTGTTTAAATAATCAAAACACAAGTTAAACTCATAAAAGAACTTAACGGGTTCTAAAGTTTAATCCCAACAAAGTTAAACAAAAACAAAAACCTAATCACGCAAAACCTAATACCCGAAGTCGATCACGAGAAAATTAGCCGCTCATTGTTCGTGAATGATCTTAAAATCGTTGTTGATTTGCATTCCGGATGATTGAATCTTGTTTTTGAGGGTTGGAATGGTGAAAAATCGATCCCAGAACTTCCAAAATACTTCTTTTTTCGTCTTAGGTCGAATGGGAATCAAGTGGTGGCTGAAACATAATAAAAACGCGATTTTATAGGTTTTCAAAAATTGTCCTGGCGTAGCCTACGCCAGCCAGCGTAGCCTACGCTGGGACCCTTTCTGCTGATTTTTTTCTTGAGCTGGCGTAGCCTACGGTGGCTACAGTAGGCTACGGTGGAAGCCTTTCTGCTGCACTTTGAAACTTCGTTTCTTGACCCCTCCAATGACTTGTTTTATCATGTAAGCTTCCAAATTCCTTGTTTTTCCTACAAAATCACTTCCAACTCATAGTCAACCTATTCAACTCAATCACATGCATATAAACGAATAATCATACGTAATATTTGACGTTTAAACACTTAAAATCTCATTCCAACGCACACACATCACATCCCCACACTTAAGCTTTGCTTGCCCTCAAGCAAATCTAATTCAAAACATTTAACAACATTATAAACCAAAATCCCTTGCACGCCTTAGCGATAGTCCAAAGTCATGCCCATTCCAGAATTGCAATAATCATATTTGGCTAGCAAGTAAAGGATGTTACATTTAATTCAAAATAGAATCCGACTAATTAAACCTAACAAGCTTCCGGCTTTTATTGTCATGCAACACACCCCTCACCATTTGTCACTCATCTAAGTTTATTTCTGGATCGGTGAAAATTGCACCAATTTATCACTCAAAAGGTCCACATATAAAACTTTGTTATCATATGCTTAGGTGACAATCAAACTTCCACGATAATAAATTGACAATGCACACATCAAAAGGACTTACGGGTTTTGGGCTTAGGTTAAGGTAGGAATGATTGGCTGTAAGTGTGGCTAAAATATAAATTAAGGCAATACCAACTGTTGACATCCTTATTGACATAACTATTATTCAAACAAAGCAAACGCATGGGTGCATATTTAACCCATAACCAACAATTTGCATCTTTCTTTTCTTTTTCTTTTTTTTTTTCTTTTTTTTCTAGTTTTTTTTTATTTTTTATTATTTTTTTTATTTTTTGCTTTTATCATAAATCAAATACTAAAGCTAGTCTGAATGTTATCAACAGTGGTAACTTGGTCACATTGGGTAAAATTTGATTTGGGTTTTATTGATATGGGTTTGTCAAAATAAACGGTTTAAGGCTCGAAAGTGGCTACTAGGGGGAATTTTAGGTAAAGTGATGAAACACAAAAATTGGTATTAAAAGAAAAAGGAATCCTAGATTGCCTTGATCATCTATGTGCACTTATCAAATTTACCGTCTCAATATGTATCAACTCACACAAGTTCTAACACAAAGAATCATATGGCCTACACTCAACAATTGAAACAATTTATATGTGAACTAACAATCTAGTAAGCTTCAAAATCTCACCAAGTAGGAATTAGGGTTGCCGGTGTGTGCATGCTTTTATTACACCATTAGCTGTTAACCCTAACTAGGCAATTCTAAAAAAAAAAAATCTAAACACCTTGCTAACACAATTATTTTTTTTATCTTAGAATTAGACCATGACTAAGGACCCTTACATCAAACATGGCAAGAATCAATTGATTGCTTGTCGTTTTCGTGTTCAATTGGATTGCTTAAAAACAATAAAATTTTTCTAAATTTTCCCCATCCCCACACTTGAGATACATTGTCCCCAATGTATGGTATTTAAGTTAAGTGTGTGAATTTTTTCTTGTTTTCAAATCAATTTATTTAATTAATCAACGCAAACGACTTTTCCAACCCGAACCGACCCAGACAAAAATATAACGATTACCAAAATAAACTACTTAAATAGACACATCAAACATAAAAATGAACTTCGGGTTGCCTCCCGATTAGCGCTAAGTTTTAGGTCTTCAACCAGACCATACCTGCGACCACTCATGGTGGTCGAGTAGGATGCTTGACTCCGGTATTCTTCAAGTGATCCGGCAGTTCTTCAACTAGATCGCATTGTGGCCCAAATATTAATGCCTCAACTCTGTCTTTTATAGGATCAAGTGGATCGCCAACTTTTTTCTTCATTTTAGGTTTCACATCTTTGTTTCTATCTTCATAATTGTCTCTTTCTTTTCTTTTAAATCCACCAATTCCTTCAAGTCCACATGCTTATCCCTATCATACTCAATATCATTCTCAAAAGTGGTGTTCATGCTTACATGTGAAGTATAAGTAGGAACACACACGTTAGTCATATCTGCCACAAAAACTTTATCATTAAAAAAATAATTAATGACTTGGAAAATACATTAAAACGTAACTTACGAGTTTCGTAAGTCATGTCAATTGTTCCATCCCAACAATTGATTTGAGCATTGGCAGTTGCTAAAAATGGTCGACCCAATATGACATTGGGTTGCTCATTCATTCTCATTGGTGCATAATCAAGCACCATAAAGTCCACGGGGTAGTAAAATTCTCCCAAATTGATTATAACATTCTTTACCATCCCCCGAGGACATTTTTGAGTCAAGTCAGCTAACACCACAGTGGTGTCAACTTCTTCTAAAGGACCGAAGTCATACTGATCATATAACATACCTGGCAAGATACTGACAGCTGCTCCATAATCCAAAAGTGCTCTTTTTATCTTCAACTTTCCTACTTTGATTGGAATGATGGGTGCACCTGGGTCACTCTCTTCCATCGTATCGGCTTTCTCTTCCTTATCTGCAACTTGTTGTGAAAAAGAAGTAAAGTCATTATCAAAAATTTCAGAGTCAGGAAGGATACTAACCGAATTAATATGAACATTTCTCATATTTTGTGTGTTGGTTCCTTGATGTTGAGGATTGACCATGGTATCACTCGGTAGCTTTCCATGGTTCCTTTTAATTTGAGCAACATCCTCTACAAGTTGACCCACTTGTTTATTTAAGGCTTCATAAGCCTTGTCCCTAATTTCATTTTCTCTCTTGTTGTCTTTCATATTCTCTTTTATCATGTTCATCAAAGCATCCAACTTTGCATTTGTAGACTCTTCACCACCAAGTTGTCCCGATTGAGAATTACTTTGATAGTTGCGTGATGAACTACCTTGTTGATCCCTATGATTGTAGTTTCCTTGATTGTTTTCTTGAGAATATGAAGTTCTTTGATAACCACTTTGATTATAATTCCCTTGTTCTCGGTTCTGATAAGCTTGACCACCTTGATTATTACCTTGAAAATTAGGGTTCATCTGGTTTGAAGCATTTCCATACTGAAAGTGTGGATGATTCCTCAAACTAGGGTGATAAGTATTGGAGTTCATATCAAACTGTTTTCTCTCTCCATATACTTGATTCACCTCTTCATGTTGACCTAAAAGCAACGGACACTTTGCACTTGCATGCCCCAAGTCACCACATTCATTGCATACATTAAATCCAATTGAAGCCATATCTTTAGTCCCTGCATGTCCTAACTTGGCCAATTGTCTTTCCAAAGATGCAATTCTTTCTTTACTCTCATAATCAATGGTGGTTGACCTTGCCGGAGCGGGCTTTGACGTCTACTAGCCGAAGCTTGAGCTTTGGAATTCTTGCACATTCATTCTAGGAATTCCCAATCCATATCTTCATGATTAGATAAGAATGTTCCATTACTTGTAGAATACAAGTATTTCCTTTCTTCCGGTGTTAGTCCATCTGAAAATGCCTTAATCAATTCCCACCTTTCAATACCATGATGAGGACACATGCGGATCAATTCCTTGAATCTTGTAAATGCCTCATGAAATTGCTCACCCACTTGTTGTTGAAAAGATCGAATGGCCTCTCTTGCATCACTTGTCTTTCCCATAGAATAATATTCTTCCAAGGAAAACCCTTTGCATCTCTTGCCAAGTATGAATACTGTTGTCAGGAACCATTGCTTAGCTCTGTCTTTCAAAGTGAATTGAAACAATCGCAACCTCACTTCATCTTGTGTGAAGTGATTCCCACCAATAGTGCTACATATTGCATCAAATTCAGCAAGATGCACATATGGTTCTTCTGTTGCAGTACCTCTAAATGCAGGAAGAATAGTGAGATAAGGAGGGCGTACATCAAAAGCTCTTCCTCTACGATTTGGAGGTGCGATGGGATTTGGATTTTCAGAAATAGCCGGTCTAAAATGGCTATCCACACCTTGTACTTGAGCTCTTTGAGGTCTTCTTGGCTGATTGACGTTATTAACCCTACCCTTTTGTTGGTTGATAGGTGGTGCATTCCACCCATGTTGATTATTCCCCCAATTGTTATTTCTATTTTGTCCCTCACCTCCACCAAAATTTCCATTCCAAGCATCATAATTTGCACCGTTATAGGGTTCTTCATTGTTATCCCATTCATCTTCATAATTCTCATCACCCGTGTGAACACTATGCATGCTTACATGATCAAAGTCGTCTCCTTGATTGAGGTTATTTTGATTCATATTATTGTTGGGAGGTGGTTGATTTAGGTTGTTGTTGCGGTTGTTATTTGGTGGTAGGGGTGGATTTGGGTTTTGGTGTTGGTTATTGGGAGGAGGGTTTGGATTTTGAGGTGGTTGGTTGTTTGGATTATCCATGTGAGTTGAATCAGACAAACTATCAACTGCTTGATCAATAACTTGTGAAATTGATGTAGTTGGTAACCCTGATCGATGCAAGACACGATTATACCTTGCTGATTTCTCTATCTCTGGATCGAATACTAGCGGTGATTTCCTGCCCGAATATCGAGTATGCATGCAATCTGTCACCTGCACACTGAAAATACCAAGTGTAACACGAAAATAAAAACAATTAAAATAAGACAAGTAACAATTTTTTTTAAACAAATAAAATAACAAAACACCAAGCGCACCGATTCCCGGCAACGGCGCCAAAATTTGATCGATGTCGAAGTATCAATCAAATAAGATGTTAAAATGTGTGTTCCTATTCACCTTAAACTAGTTAGGGTAAGTAGGGTTGTCGATCCTCGTGGAATTAGTGGTCGGTGTATTGTACTTTGATTTAGAAAATAATGATTAATTAAATTAACAAATTACTTAACTATTGCCTCTTGGCTGTGAAAATTGGATTTTTGGAATAATTAATAAATAAACTAAGAAAACAACTTGGAAAGAATCAAACTTGATTAAGAAAACGATTATAAGAGAAAGTAATCCACTTCGGTTCTAGGTTTGGTTTTCAGCAATTGTTTAGTTTAACTTCAAGGAAAATCCTTAATAGGGACTCTATACGTGCTATGATTAAGTGATATCGATAATCAGGACTTAATGGGTCTTGATACACAATACCAATTCAATTAGAAACCAAAACTTGCAATCATATAATTTCCGGAAGATTAAATGATATTCAAATAAAAGTTTACCAACGTCGTTGTTTAAATAATCAAAACACAAGTTAAACTCATAAAAGAACTTAACGGGTTCTAAAGTTTAATCCCAACAAAGTTAAACAAAAACAAAAACCTAATCACGCAAAACCTAATACCCGAAGTCGATCACGAGAAAATTAGCCGCTCATTGTTCGTGAATGATCTTAAAATCGTTGTTGATTTGCATTCCGGATGATTGAATCTTGTTTTTGAGGGTTGGAATGGTGAAAAATCGATCCCAGAACTTCCAAAATACGTCTTTTTTCGTCTTAGGTCGAATGGGAATCAAGTGGTGGCTGAAACATAATAAAACGCGATTTTATAGGTTTTCAAAAATTGTCCTGGCGTAGCCTACGCCAGACAGCGTAGCCTACGCTGGGACCCTCTCTGCTGATTTTTTCTTGAGCTGGCGTAGCCTACGGTGGCTACAGTAGGCTACGATGGAAGCCTTTCTGCTGCACTTTGAAACTTCGTTTCTTGACCCCTCCAATGACTTGTTTTATCATGTAAGCTTCCAAATTCCTTGTTTTTCCTACAAAATCACTTCCAACTCATAGTCAACCTATTCAACTCAATCACATGCATATAAACGAATAATCATACGTAATATTTGACGTTTAAACACTTAAAATCTCATTCCAACGCACACACATAAGAGGATTGACCATGTTCAACCAGGTTTGCCTTAGCAAGTGGTTGAACTTGAGTCCCCTTGTGTGCCATACGGTTGTCCTCCTCAATTAGAAGGCGAACCACTAGGTCTTCAATTGTCATCTCCTTTCGTTTATGTTAAGATAATTTTTAAAATCCAACCAACTAGGAGGCAATTTTTCAACCATGGCAGCCACTTGAAATGTTTCACTAAGAACCATTCCTTTAGAGGAAATGTCACTTAGTATAACTTGTAACTCCTGGACTTGACTGATCACAGTCTTGGAATCAACCATTTTATAGTCCAAGAAACGGGCGACAACAAATTTCTTCGTGCCGGCATCCTCCTTCTTATATTTGCGTTCTAACGACTCTCATAATTCTTTGGCAGTTGTTATTTTGCAATACACATTATACAAAGTATCCTCAAGGCCATTCAACATAGTTACGGCATAGATACTCGGAATGTTTCAAGCATCAAGTGCACTCACTACTTGAGCATCGGCCCCTTCAGCAAGTGTAGGAGGAGACTCAGTCAAGAACCTCGCAAGGTTCAAGGTAGTCAAATAAAATAGCATCTTTTGCTGGCATCTTTTAAAATTCAAACCACCGAACTTCTCTGGTTTTCAGCATGGCTAGCCACAGCCCGGGCAGCATCAGAACCAACTAATGGTCCCATAGTGGTGTTAGAAGTAGTAGACGTAGTAGAAGCAGAAGTCATTTATGAAAAAATATAATTAAACCAAGTCAATACCAAATCTAATTTGTTTTCCCAAAATCAAAGTATAAAATTTTAAAACATAAAAGAACGATGTTTTAAAATCTGTTTTAAGCTTGTAGGAACATCGTTCACAAAATAAAATAATTGCTTTATAGATAAAAAACTTTGATTACAATGCAAAAAAAACTAAACAAACAGAATACACGATGTTAAGAAACAACAAATAAAAAAAAGAAACAGAACAACGGTTGAGGATTTCTGTTGAACATAGGTCCCTTAAAAAAGATTTCGGGCCACCCAGGTGAATCCCGTCTGTCTCCCAGGGTACAACAGCCGGAGCAGAAGTACTGCCGGAGTTAGCCTAGCACCCTAAACCACTACCTGAAACGAGAGCACGAAGTTGCGAGAAAGCTGGAAATTGTTCTTTCTGTCTGTCGTGAAACATGTAAACTGGTAATCCTGCACAAGACACCAGGTCTTGTATATATGCTGTGAACTCTGAGGCAGTTAGGAACTGAAGCATCCCTTAGTTAATTCACGAGTTATTAATAGGGATGTGAACTGACTGTCTGTTATGAAAGCGAACAGACTATCTGTTACGAAAGTCCAACAGTCAGTCAACACTTCAAAAAGTGCGCCATCAAAGCGCCATATTGAGCCCATCACCCGAGCCCGTGCCCGTGCGCGTTGGGTGCTTCGCACCTTGGGTTTGACCTTGGGTGTCCCTCAACATATGTGGGAACACAATCCCTTGAAAAGTCCCACTTATAAACTAATTTATAGTTTATCATTCCACCAATGTGGGACAACAACTTCCACTCAGATTTTTCACAGCTTTTGTGTTTCAACCACACAACTTTGAGCATCGATATCTCATTCATCTTAGCTCATTTTGGACACGGTTTAGTTCGTTGTGTTCCTCTCACTTAGGAGAACACATACGAAATGGTTTGGTAATTAATTGCAACAAATACAATTAATTATTAATATCCCAAAATGAATGAGAAATCATATTTTTCTCACTAAACTTCCAACACATAGATGATGCATGTGGGTCGGACATTGAAGTGTTCAATATTCGAATCAGATTTAATTAACTTGAAATTTGATTCGAGTTGAAAATCACTGATTTGAAATTTGATCGATTCGAAGTCTAATTATTAAATTCAAATCGAATTATGAATTAATTGTTGATTCGATACGATTCAAAATTCGAATTAGAAATATACAAAATAAACTAGTAGATGTTTTTGGGCGGTTGGTTTTTTGTTTTTTGGGCAGTTCAAGGGCAAAACCGCAAAAAAACACACCCTATTTTTTATATAAATTTAATAAAA
The DNA here is from genome assembly GCA_025506505.1 of Flaveria sonorensis. NCBI lineage: Eukaryota > Viridiplantae > Streptophyta > Magnoliopsida > Asterales > Asteraceae > Flaveria > Flaveria sonorensis. Next base: position 20,215 of record JACCIY010001450.1, on the reverse strand, counting down.
ACATAACAAAAATCAAAACCACCTAAAATGGTTATTATTTGTTTTCTACAATTGTTTTTTATTTGTTTCTTCTCTGGATTTAATAACAAACCACGTAAAATTAGATTAGAATTTAAATTTTGAATTACATACGCGTTACAACCTCACAAACACCCATATTCAACCTCGATCTCATAATTAAAGGCCTATTTCTTCAACCTCTCAAACAACACATATTTTTTGTAATATTTAATTTCTTTTACTATTTTAAATTAAAGGCAATAAACATTTATGTTTAATGTGATGTATACTATGTTTTCATTTGCAGCGATTCAATTTATACTTATGCAGGATCTTATATATTTGTCATCTTTATACTCAAGTCAAAGTGTTCTTCAAAATCAACATTAAAGGTTAGTAAATAACTTTTAGGATATTATAAAGATATACATTAGCTTTAATGAATGAATCATATATATGTTTACATACCTTCACATATATATACATAACATGCATATATATAAAGGTTTGTAAAATATAACATTTATATTGCATATTCAAATATATGTTATATAAAATATATTTGTAAAATAAACATTTTTATACATATATATTACATTTTTTACTATATACGAATTAAATAAATTGGAATTCGATAAGAGTTTGAATTTTTTTTCAAATACAAATCGAATTCGGATCATGTTTGAAAATTTCAAATTCGACTTATCTTTTACAAATTCAAATCGAAATTGAATTTTGTTTAGAAAATTCAAATTCGACTCAATTAACTCAAATTCGATTTGATTCGATGAACACCCCGAATTGGACAATGTAACAAGTTTGGGTACTAAACAAAAAAAACGTAACAAATTATGGTACCAATTTTTAGTTTTATAGCGAGTTTCTGTATTGAGGATAACTTTCGTTAATTATTTTGTTAAATTTGAGTGAAATGATAGTATCAAGCATGTTATTTTAATTAAAAAAATTTTGGTTAAACAAAGGTGATCGAAAAGTTAGCCTTTATAATCAAACTTTTTCAAAATTAAAAGTCAGTACTCCAACATGTTAGTCTTTTTTTTTTTCAACCAGAGATGGATAATCTATGAGTTAACTTTGAGATTTGTGTTGAAGTATCACTTTAGAACCCTAATCTGACACTTCTATTACATAATATCTGAAAATTAAGTGCTGTATGTTTCTCCGCTCACTTTTAATACTTGAATCTTTTTTACTGAAATGTGGTCTCCATTTGTCATTTATATATCAAGCCTAGTATACAATGGTTTTCAATGCTTCTGAAGAACAGTCTTCAAAATCAATTTTAACATATACTTATTTAGTATCTAAAAAATAGTCTCTAATATTATATTTCTCCATAGGGTCCATCAGCAGTTTTAACAACCCGCATATCCTCCATTTTTATCAGTATCGATAGTGTGGGGCGGTGTTTCTAGCACCGCTCCCCTACCCGAGTCCAGTCCCTCCTCCTTCATGTCTGCTACAAAGGTTAAATAGGCATTAGCATAGGTGTGATGCTCCTCATATATAACGATAACACTAAAGTTCCAAGATAACTTTGTTATTTTAATTATTTGTTACCCTTTAAATTAGTTTGTTTACTCAATGCCTACCTATGAATAATTTGTTGTGTATCATCTTAATTATAATAAATAATTATATAAGTGGACATGTGCATCACTACATTCATTCTCTCATCCATTTCCCGTTTAAATCCTATATCTATTTTTAAAAAGTCAAAATAACTCATTTCCTAATTTCTCTCTTGATTTAAAAAAAAAAAACTATTTTTTTCTAAAATCAATATTTTTTAAAAGCATATTTCTTTATTAAATAGAAACTACATAATTTATAAAAAAAGTACTCTTTTTCATAAACAAAATTATAAAAACTACAGATTTTTTTAAAAAGCAGCAAACCTTTTTGAAAAATATAAAATATTTTATAAATGATCTTTTTAAGAAAATAAAAGTCATATACTAAACCAGTTTTTTTAAACAAAATATTAAAAAAATAATTAAAACTGGAGTTTTTAAACGAGATATTTATAAAAAAATGAAAATTTTAAGGCAATATTATTTAAAATATGAAAAATAATTTATAAAGCAATATTTTTTAACTAAACTATTTACTTATACGTAATTTTAATCATATCTTATATTAAAATAACTTTTTATAGTTCACAACTTTTTATTAATAAGTGTTTAATAATTTCTTATCCAACCCGTGTATTACATGAGTTATAACCTAGCGTAGTATATATAACAATCTTAACATTTTCAACATTTAAGGAGAATTTTACTAGGGGTGTTCAATTTCGAATATCCAAAATTTGGATATCCGAAAATTTCGGATAGTGAATTTCACTATCCGAATCCGAATTCGGATTCGGATATCCATTCAGATATCCGAATTCAAAAAAATTTTGTATTATTTACTAAATTTTATAAAAATATAATAGTTTTTATTGAAATTTTTTTGGATATTCGAAATTTTATTAAAATATCCTAAATATCTAAAAACATCCTAAATATTTAATTAATATTTAATATTTTTAAAATTTTATAAAGTTATTTTGGATATTTCAGATATCTGAAATATCTTAAAATTCTCAAAATCACTATCCGAATCTGAATCCGAAATTTCGGATATCCGAATTTTCGGATATCCGAATTTCGGATTTTCGGATATTCCGGATACGGTTTCGGATTCGGATATTTTTTAACACCCCTAAATTTTACCAAACTCTAAGCTTCGATCCATATATAGCAGTCATCGACCCAAACTTCAATCCATAACTATTTATACTATTAAGCTGACTACTATAATATCTTTGTCTAATCATCCCTTGTGGTGAAAGAGTTCTTCCTCCTCTCGCATATCAAAAAGCCCCTTAGCTGCGATGATGGCCCCGTTGACGCACCATCACTAACTGTTGATACTCATGGAACCACTTCGATCATCACCAAATCCTGCCTTTACTTTTGGCATGAATTTATCAACGTTTTCGATTACTTAACTTATTTCAATCTTCTTTCACCATAGAATCAACTGTCAAGATCACACTACAACAACAAGACCCTACAGCGACGATGTTTCGTATCTATAGCACAAATTGAGCTATACCGACGACTTGGTCGCTAAAAAAGGCGTCGGTGTAGAGCTGTCGTTATATATTAAAAATGCCATCACTATACTAGTCGTCAGTATAAGTCACCCTATAGCGACGACATGTCATTATAGCTTAATTGAAAAAATAAAATAAATCCAGTTTTGCCTATAGCGATGAGATGTAGTTGGTACAGGATTTCAAAAAGCATCAACCTTTCCCTCCAGTCAATTTTGATCGAAAACCTTAAGACACTAGTGATGACATCATGTCGCTATCACTTAGTTTTTGCGACTAGCGACGGCTGATGTCATCGCTATAATCTTTAAGTTTCATCGGTCTCAGCCTCACAACATCCCGACAGGTATGTGGAATCTTTGTGACTCTTTTAGGCAACTTCAAAAAGGTCCTTTTGTTAGTCTACGGTTGCAAGTACAAATTCATTTTCGACTCTTCTATTGGTTAACTGGATGTTGAAATAGACAAATCTCATTTGTTTCTTTGTTAAGCAGTTTGTAATAGGAAAATCTCGTATATTTGAACAATACATATTGTATTATTTTCATAATAAACAGATGCATTACATTGCTTAAACAAATTGAAGTGTATCTTAATTTGTATGCTACAAATGATGATATGGCCGGGAAGCACCATTAGATCATCCTTATTTTATACAATTTATTATTATTAGAGAGTAATTATTGATCATACTCTAGTCCATTACGAAACAAGTCATTCTTTGTAATAATCTTCTTGAAACGTATAAAAGGTGTCGGGAGAGCCCAACCGGGTAAGATTAACATAATCTTGAGGACAATGAGCCGATAATCCTGGAAGTATTAGTCCAAATAATCGAACTCCAATTAGAAGTATCCCTTCTCTGTAATTCCTTCCGAAAGCATATGGCAATACCGCACTTCTCACCACTTCAAAAAAGGCATTCAAGTACATTGGCACGATTGATATAGTCGAGAAGTAATTCTTATTCGGTACTTCGTTCATCACCTTCAAAACACCATTTCATTCGAGCCCAAAGTTATACACAAAGAAATTGTCACAAAGAAATGAAACATTAGGGTTACAAAGCAAATCACTACTAGAAAAAAGTTCTTTTTCCTATTAATGTGAGATTATTGAAGGAACCCATTTAATTACAATCTGAAAAACAAACAAATTATTTTTTGAGTTGCCGACCAAAATTTCATCAATAACTACAAAAACAAACAAATGATTTTGCATATCTACCCGTTTAAAATAACAAGTTGTGACGGGTTGACATGTTTAACTAAACAAATGATACTCAGGTTGAGTTGTATGACATTGACTCGCGAACCCTTTTTACCTATTTATCACAACATAATTGACACGTTTACAACTTAATTTATAACTCACCAACCTGTTAATCAGACACAATCGACACATCTGAATTGGAACCCATCACACCCCTAAAAGAAAATAGTAATCCGTCGGTAAAACTTTTACCATGCCTACAAAGCCTAGCTAACGACAATAGGCATTTTACCTGACAAATTACTGACCAAAATATCATTTGATTCGTAGTGACTACGTACCTTCCCTCTGTAAAAGCTGTTGAAGTAATAACAGTAGCCAAAGTGCTTAAACAAAAGATCAGAATCATCAAATGGTACTCTCGGAATAACATCATTCGAATAAACGAACCGAAAGTATCTCCGTACGCCCAACAAATCTTCCATGAACCTACAGAATTGACGATCTCCAACCCGCGGTTGTCCAAATGTATACACACCCGCAAGTCGTTCTAGCAACTTGAACTCCTTATGTAACCCTAATATCGCGGGAAACAAAACCGCGAGTGCACCACCCAAACTATGGCCCGTGACAATAAACCGCGTGTTCTTGTTCTCTTTGAGTTTTTCTCTAAGAACTTCCCTAAGTTTGTAGTAAGCAAAAGGGTTTTCATCGTGTTCTTCATGTTCATCGAGGCGTTTAGGCCATGAGGCGTCTTTTTGTAAACCTAAGGCTTTCATGAAACCCATGTGGACTTTACCTATGCCCGGAAGACTGTACCATGAGAAATCAAGATCGGTGCACCAATCGTCTGCGCTAAACGGAGATGTTCCTCGAAATGATATGCAGATTAGATCGTGATCTCCGGTTTTGTCGATGAACATAAAAGCTTGTGTTGGGTGTTTCTTCTCAGCCCCTGATTCTGTCTCAAATGCTACAAAATATGTGTGGAATCAAGGATGAATATTACTGTACACAAAAAAAAAATGAAACATTTTTTTTTTGTTTCAGTAAATTAAAGTAATGTTTTACAACCGGACTAGACCTGATCATCAACTAGTTCTGGTTTAATAGGTTGGATTTGATTTAAGAATGTGAAGGTCAACGTCATGTATAATAAGAACCAAAATTTATAAAATATAAAATACTACATATTTTGGTGTAAATTTGCAATTCTAACGTAAAATCAATACATAACTAAATATAAATCATGGAATACTAACCTAACAAAAAAACAAAATTTTAAAAGAGGAAAATTGAAAAGAAACTGAAATCTAGTTCGAGAACCCGGCTCACCAGTTCAACTAGTAACAGGTTAGTCAAAAGGAAACGATCCAAATAGGCATAACTGGTCTAGTCCTATAGTCGGTTTCTAGTTCAGTCGACCCAATCTAATTTTAAAAACACTAGCTTAGATACACGTACCACATGAATATGGTTTCTAAGTGTTCTTTCTAAATCACTTTAAAATCGGCATGATCTGCTACTCGAGGAAGCGAATGTGAAATCCGCTGTTTCACAAGCAAACACGAGTTTTCTTTTGTTTTTCTATTTTATTTTTAAGAAACTAAAATCACATATTATTTATTTTTATTGTAATAAATTTTAATATTTAGCTTAACATAAATGATATATATACATAGTTTTGTTTAGATTTTGTTGTTGAATATTTTAGTGTAATTAGAGATTGTGTGTGTCATTCAAACAAGAGTGCACGCTTGTTTGAATGTTATCGGGACTAACAGGGGTTCGGGGGCAGCGCCCCCGAGAGAAGCGGGGTCCAAGGGGCGGCAGGGGCGGCAGCCCCTAGCTGGGGTCGAGCTATCAGGTCGATCAGCTTGAAAATTTTTATATTGACCAAAAGTCCTTCATAGGAAATGCATTAGAAATTCGTTTTTGACCAAAATTTTATTAATTAAACTTGAGGGATTAAAGGTGTAGTTTGTTCAAAACCGCAATAGCAGTTATCTTGGAAAACTTCAATCCCGTTTATGTTGGTATTGGTGGTCCATAAGAGAAAAAAAGGGAAAAACTCGAATTACAAACAGCATCCAAAATTCATACGAATTCTTGAATCAATTCTGATTTTATCCGGTCAAATTATTAGTATACACTCCAATTATTTGATCTGAAAGTGAAATCATACGACTTTAGAATCATCCGGTCATTACTCTATAAAGAAATTCCCTAACATTTTTTAGACATTTTGAAATGAATAATGTTAAAACAAGTTCATCCATAAAAGGTATTGTTTCATAGCTGTTTTAAATAAACTCAGTTTTTAATAAAACTTATAGTTGAATGTCCAAAAGAACTAAACAAAAAATTGTGTTTAGGTTTTCTTGTAAAGTAAAATTTCACAAGTTGGAGCGGAACTTCTTCCACATTGGCTAGTTGAGTCACCTACATACAAGGTGATTTCAAAAACCATCTAGAAACCATGTCAATGTATCCAAACCTCCTAAAAAGAAAAACAAATCATACACTAGTTAGGTTTTATTGTGATCATCTTTATCATAAGTAGACGAAATGATTTAATTAGATATCCTTTATAATTGTATTATACTCGTAGAAATAATTATGAACATTATGGGATTTTCATTTTTCAATGAATGATAATATATGCTCGAGTTGGTTGTTTCTTACCATTTAAACAATTGTAAAACCCTACATGCTCCATCTGCACAAAGAATGTTCTACATATTAATTCAGTTGTATATTCAGCTTTTTTGAGTTTTCATGACCCAAAAATTGTATTTTAATCATTAGACTTTTGAATTTAAGGAACCTTCCAATGATCCTCAACTATTTGCTTGATCCGAGCTTCGTTCTCGTATGCAGTTTTAGCAGCCATGATCGCCAACGCGCCAACATATCTTGGATCATCAGGAGTAATTTCATCATCCAACTCCACTCGCGTATCTGTTAAGCCGATTGCGGACAAGAAATTTGGTGATTCTCGACATAGTTCCACGTTCTTACCTACAAAATTTTGGTCATTTAAGAAAACTTTTTTTTATGAAAATAACAATACAAAAAACAAAAAAATAAAAATAAAAACAAAACAAAACAAAAACAAAAGAAAGCATATCAGGAAGTCTCACTCAAATTGTGATGATAATCAAAATTAAGAACAATTAGAATAAAAATGTCATATTTTCGTTCACCACTTCTAGTTAATGTAAAGATTGTGAGTTCAAAATCTAGATATTACACCTTACCAAATGGGATTTATGAAAGATTCCTATATGGTTTTTCTTCTCTGATCATGCATGAAGAATAATTGTGCATGCAAACAATATTTAGCGTTAAAAATTAAAAAAAATTGGCAAACGCAAAACATAATGCACTCACATGCGGGTCCGGGAGTGTCAGGTTACTATACCCTACATTTCTACAAGAGTATTATTTCACGACTCGAACCGGTGACATCGTGACCTACAAATCAAATGGTAGCAACCTTACCATTGCTCCAACGTCTTTTCCTAAATCTTAATTTAGCATTAAAATGAACAAACTAATTAAGTAGAAAGAAACCTTTCAGTGTATTCAACACGAGCATGTAGAAGCTATCATAGTGTGACCAGAGGTTGAGCGAAGACTCGATGAAACGCCCGAAACGCACCATCAATCTAGAAATCAACTTAAGAAAACAAATGATAACAATGGAGATGAAGATCAAGAATCGACGACAGAATGTTCCATGTAACCCCTCATCATCATGGGACTCTATGAATGTTCTTGATCCTATATTTTTGTCGATTAGAAGTCGACATAGCTCCCAAAATCCCACCCTATCGAGATCAAGTAGAAAACGTTCATCGTCCATGTCGATTTAATTAGTTTTTTAAAGAACAAACTTGTTCTTTTTGATGTAGATGTTGATGATGGTATGTTCTTGTGTCACATTTTATAGATGTAGTTGGTTTCTTAACGAATAAAGATTAACTTACTCGTTTGACACTTATTCTCTACAAAAGGTGACCCTTCTTCATTTAAAGTGTAATTGGATGGATTTGTGATCTTTTGTTTGTGGGTTCTATAAGTCTTGAATTAATAACTAATTATCTATAGATATAAATATTTAAAGTAATAAAATATAGGTTTCAAGATGCATAAGCTAGGCTAATCGTAGATCCCATGGAAAGACAACGACGTTTGAGCTTCCCAACCATGGAAGTTACCACGTTACATGGAATAGTATCTTTACCAAAAAGAAATGTCATGTATCACGTTTATACCATGTGCTATATTTCTTTAGTTGTGTCATTTAGCGTACACGTAGCGCATGACGGATTCCTCATTGGGTTCATGGGGCTCACGGTACACCGTTTCCGGTGAGGAGGAGGGAACTCCGGTTGGTGACCCCGTGACTGAACCCTAGAATAGAGCCGTTGAACGGCTAGAAAAATGACCATTGAAGACTTCTCAGAAATATATTTAACAAAAATAAATACACTATAAATATAACAAATATAAATAATTTTCACACCAAATAATTTCATTCTTTCTCCAACCATACTCAAATTTTAATATTTTATTGCAATAAATGAATCCAAGGAAGAAGGGACTTGCAACTAAAAAACCGATCATATCGAAGATCGGTTCTAGCCAACATTAGTAGGTACAAACGCAATACTACCCGCAACATCCAACTGTGCCCGACAGGTCAACTGAATATGCTTCGTTACAATTCTCCTAGGATCCAAACTATGACCCGCGTGCATATTGAAAATCAAACCCTGGCTTCCCTACAATGTTAAAAAAAATTATATTTTTTAGTTTTATTAACTTTGTAGAAATGTAATCAAGTTTAAAACTGTTCAAATGAAGTCACTGAAACTTTTTTTGTCTCTCTAAAATCATTGAAGTTTGATTTGATGTTTCAATCATATGTAATTGTTAGGTTTCCAGGTAACCATTGATGATGTGTCAGTTTTCATTAAATTTTTTAATCTTTAATGTGATGTGGAAAAATATAGATAATAATATGTATTTTCAATTAAAAGAATTAAAAAAATCACATTCTACATTTGATTAAATAATCCAGTTTAAAGTTTAAGTAATGTTTTAATTTATTTTTTTTGGGATCGTAATTAACCTTTTTAGCGTAAAACACCCATACATATTTTATTCATAAAATGACATTTACATTTTAGATGTGTTCAAATTAAAACTACAAAATAATATAACAAATGGAAATAAATAAACAACAATTTAAAACACTGATTCCATGATATTCATCATCACAAAATAATAAACAAAAAATGTAGACAAGTTTCTTCAAAATTCTCTCGTCACAAAATCATAAACCAAAAAAATAAAAATACGAAAACAACGTTATACCTTTTTCATTGCACCAAGCTTTTTAGGCCTACCCTTTGGCCTCTTCTCTTTTGGTGGCGGGTTCTTTTTCTCGGTTTGTACAAGATCTAACATTATGCCCAGTTCCTTGACAATTTTGACATGACATTTTTCTTCCGGTTCCAACTTTTGGGTTCTTTTTCTCTCTCTCATCAGCGCTTCTTTTCCTCTTAAACGTTGGTCTACCCGGCATTCGTCTTTCTGTTGGAGGTAAAGGTTTAACGTCATCTGTTTTGGGCCAAAACGTGCTTCATCTCAATGGTTTGATGGGATATTTGTATGCTTCTCTGAACATGTCTTTTTTAAGCCAACTACTGACAAAAGTTTTCGGGTCCTTGTTGACAAAGGTCAAGGCTACTACTGAATGAACACAAAATATTCCTGACAACTGCCATGATCTACAACTGCAAGTTCGTTCATCAATATTCACGACGTATGCGTATCTCTCATTCCTTACTTCAAATACAATATTATCACTTGGTGTTACCTTCCAATACCTGTCAAAAAAATTATAAAAATTAATAAAAAATATCAAAAAACTATAATAAATATATTTATTTTTTTCGTACCTTTGATTCGCTTTAATGGCTTCTAACTTATTTCTGATTCTTGGACATACATCACATTCTATTTTTCTTGCTTCTGTCGCCATTGAACATATTCTTTGCATCACAAATGCTCTACTGCTGACCAATACTTACCTTGCACTCGAACCTTCTCATGATATCGGCTTGCATATCCCTTAAACTAACTTTCGGACTTTCAACTATTTGTTTGAAATATCGTTTTGCGATCCAAGAATATGTGACAAGAGAGCCTAAAGAATACTTTCTGCATGTTGTTTCTCATTTAGTATTTTTATTTGAAATGAATCTTCACCTGTAAGCCTTAAAGCCCAAAGCCTAAATGGACATGTCCTAAAGTTCTTTTTCCATCACTATCCTCTTCATCCCCAGTTTCTTCTTTTTCACATACCACTAACAACTGACGATAGTCGTTTACTATGAACTCTAATTGGTAACCATTTGAAACTTCATAATCAATTAAACTCTCCTTTAGTTGTGTAAGACTTTGAAACTTCATTCCTAGAATAGGTTTCGTTAATCTCCAATTAATTGTAGGATCATAGCTAGGATATACGACACAACGCTCCATATTATCAACACCATCACTATCATCATCCTTTTCATTTGAACTCCAATCTTCAATTGAATTAACCTCGTCATCATTTTCAATATCATCGTTATTTTCGCTCTCATTGTCATAACAAAGCAGACTCAAGAAATCATCATTTTCTGAATATAAATAGCCAAAAAAAAGTTTATAAATCTCCAAAAGTATATACTGTTGTATACAAATCCACATAGATAGAAAACTCAAAAAGTCAACAAACCACATAATCTGCTCCATGTTACTTGTAGGATCTCGAATGTAACCATATCAAATAAAAAATTCATGTGAAGATATCAAAGAAAAGTTTCATAATCGACCAAGATAAACCACCGAAACCGAACATAGTGACGAACGTACAAAAAATTGCATACTAAAAAACCAACATAAGATAACTAACCTGGAGGTGATGAAGGCTCTGATTGAAGGTTACGCATGACATCGCCGTTTGACGTTGTACTGTGGGAACGATTGAAGGCTCCGATTGAAGGTTGCTCATGACATCGTCGTTTGAAGGCTCTGATGAAGGCTCCGATGGAAGGCTGCTCATTATCGTTTTTCCTTTGAAGGCTCCGATTGGATGATCTAGAAACGAACAGTCGTTGTTGTTTGTCAGTTGTACTACGGCAAAGATTGAAGGCTCCGACGAAAGGCTGCTCATTATCGTTTTTCCTTTGAAGGTTCCAATTGGATGATCTAGAAACGAACGGTCGTTGTTGTTTGTCGGTTGTACTACGACAAAGATTGAAGGCTCGTGAAGGCTCCGACGGAAGGCTGCTCATTATCGTTTTTCCTTTGAATGCTCCGATTGAATGATCTAGAAACAAACGGTCGTTGTTGTTGATCATCGTCGTTTGGACTTTGAAGGCTCCTACTGAAAGAGAACAATGAAAAGTCGGTATTCAATGATCCATGTTTTTTAATCTAGGGTTTAAGATATATTTTGATTTTATAAAATCCAATTAATATAAATAATATCCACCTAAGCATTAAAAGAAAATAAAAAAGTAAAAATAATATGTTAACCTGATGACCTGGTAATTACACAAGATTAGAACATTGAAACGAAAGTATAATTACTTTATAGGGACAAAAAAAGTTTCAGTTACTTAATTAGAACAGTTTACAAACTTGGTTATATTTCTGTGGCATTTTCCCTTAATTATATGTTATTTGTAATTATTTTATACAAATTGTAGACACAACGATGGGCTAGAGGAATCGCAGATGCATAATTTATTACCAAGGCGTTGACAGGGTACGAAGTAAGGCATAAGAAACCTTTCCAACACTTGGTGGCGTGACGTGTTGTAAGAAAATCATGCAAAATGACAAGGCGTTTCGATAATGTTTGAAGAGTTTGAAGATCACTCAGAAAAAGTAACAAAAACCTCAAAGTCGGATAACAAAACAAGTTCAAATGAAAGTCTTACAAGCAATCTACGTACCCGAACTCAACGAAGATACAACACCAACAAGACCTCCACGGAAAGACAAGAAAGTGGACGCACCTTCTACCAAAGAAAGTTTGGGCGATATTGTGTATGAATACAATTTGAAAGAAAAAGAAAAAAGCAAGATAAACATGATATTTGACACAAGGTGGCGGAAACAAAAATTAAATGGGAAGAAATGGCTATGACAATATTAATGGAACGAGAAGAAACACAACGTGATTTGAAAACGTTTAGAAAACCTCACGACGGTTTGGCCGAACCGTTCTTAACAAAAAGAAAACAAACGAAACGTGAAATAGCCTTGATGTGGGGTTTGCCTTAAGATTTTTAGTTATTTATTTTAATTTCGTAATGTTATGTTTTTTTTAATTTATAATTATCTTTATTTTAATTAATGAAAATCTTAGGGGGGGAGGGGTGATTTGGTATACATTTATTTAAGCTCTTTTGGTTCAAATGAGATGACAGGATGGGTTTGGGTGGGCTTTACGATAGTTTGGTTCCAAGGTGGTGTTTTCCCCCCACTCTTACCGTCACATCACAATCGTTCTTCAATCGTCATTTTGATATCAATTCAAATGAAAGGTGTACTCATTGTTGGATAGTTTTCCATCCAACCCTTACTTTACATTTTTTAATACAAATAATAATAATTATTTGATAACAAGATAAAAAAAATAAGACAAAATTAAAGATTATTTCTAATAAAAAAATACATTGTAAAAATTAAAATATATATTTGCTCTTCATGGATGAATTGTGTAAACATATTCTATCAAATCATAACGTATGTTTAAATGCGCATCTCAATCACATGTCGTAAGTATAGCTTATGACAAGTCAAAAATGAGAGACAACCTGTATCGACAACATGTCGTCGCTATAAGACCTCCTGTCCCGGTGCACATGTCGTGGTATACTCTTAGTCACCGTAGGCTTGTTTTGTTGTGGTGTAGGGGGTGACGTCCTTAGAGGATCGTAGGGCTTCTGCAGGCTAATAACATTTAAGGTATGATAAACACCACCAATGAATCATTGGTGATAGGAACTTATATTTAGATTAAAGGAAATACAAAAATAAAAGACATATATTACATAAATAAACAAATTAAATACGACTAAAATTGATCTCTTTCATGATCTTGAATATTATTGATGATCTAGAATATTATTGATGGATCAATACCTTCTACGCAAACAAATGTTGAATATCATTTATGTTTTGTATTATACATGCATGCATACTTATGTTTTGTTTTTGTTTTAAGCATTTAGATTATCCATTGGACCATTGAAAAGGTTGGTACTTATGTTTATACTCATTGAAGACTTAATTCTTTTGATTTTTATTACCATCCTCTAGTGGTTACCTTGAATTTTGTAACTGCAAATCTGGATATGTGTAAGATTTGTTATATATATTGCTATACAAATATTTTTCTTGTTTGTCTTTATCAAAATCATACTTCAATATGTATGTGAAACGAATTTAAATTTACAACCATTAACTTATTGCATTGTGTGCAGTCGAAACGCCGATCAACATAACCTTTTAACAAATAATTATCATCTGTATAGCTATACAAGAATCGAAAATGATGTCATCCGTTATCGGGTTTAATTACGTCATCCAAGCAAAGGAAACTTATGCACAAGATGCTTAGTTAATTCTTCAAGGAAAACAAAGAACAAGGGTTCATTTTTCACGTGTTAATGTGTTGTCTAGGACCTCATTCTTTACTTTGAAAACTTAGCCATTGTTCTCATTACTTTGCTAATTTAATTAAAACTACATACGAAAAGAATTCTTAAAATAATGAGTGAGTTAGCATAATAGATTAATGACATACCGTTTTAGTATGAGAATCTAAAATACAATGATAAAATATACTTATTATTGTAACCTACACAAAGGCATAATCATGGCCCAAGCGTATGTAAACTCTGACATCACAATTAATAATGCTCGTAAAAGTTATGGAATCTATAATTTATTACTTATAATAAAATAATAATTTTTTTATTCACAATGCCTCTTATTGGCATGTCTATTTAGGTGTCACGTAGATATTCTCACGTGTCTTCATCTTTTTCACTCTTGACTTACTTCTTAATTCTCATGCTTTTAATATTTTTATCTTTTTAACATATTCCAATAATATTCATTATTAATAATAAATACTTGACATTTACTTTTAAATAATTTCTATATTTCTAGAATCTTTTTAAAACTGCATCAACTTTAAAATAACTTTTTAAAAACAGTAAACTTACATTTTATTTCAAAATTGTCATGCCTGATTTTAAGGATTTAGTTTTCTTTCTTCCTACTATATATATGATTTGATCATCATTATCATAATCTATTATATTTGTAAATTTAATTTAACATTTATAATGACAAATTTAAATAATAATATTATTGTCATTACACATATTAAGAACTTCATTTATATTAATAGCATAATTAGTTTTTAGATTAAATTTATATATCTTTTTAAATCTTCCATAAATTACCTTAATTTTGGTGAACAAAAATTAATTGTTTTAATTGTATATTACGTTAATTAGTGTCTTACATTGCATAATATTGATCAAATAGATGGTTTATGTAATGGAACAAGGGAATCGGAAGTAATCATGTTATTTAAGTTGGTCATATCGTATCCGGAAGTAACATAGAAAATCTGACTTTTATTCCACGTCTTAGTTTGACACTTTTAGATAAAAGGATTCCGTTCTAATTTCAAGGAAGACCGTTTTCACTCGTTGTCTTTTTGCAACGACGATAAACAATGTCAAGAACAATCACTATATCCAAAGTTGATTTATTTTTTAGACAACTTACTTTCACATATGGTCAATTATATATGGTATTATCTAAAGTTAAAAGTAGGCGGTGACTAAAGTTACTTATATTAGATAAGGATGAAAAGCTTATGTACTAAACATCAAATGTTATATATCAAAAATTTATGGATATTTATAAATAATAATCATTGTTGTTATCGTATATTATTGCTTAGAACACAAATGCGTATGTTATATATAAAATTATTATTGACGTCTTATCTATGACATATATTAGATTATACATATATAATATCTATTATATAGTTTTTCTATATCAACCTATGTAACACACTGGTGTCAAACATACCATATCAATATACTAATAATACGATAGTTATTCTTATGCAATAATTAAAATTATATGCATAATAGAAAATAAGGTAAAAGGTTTCTAATAATAATAATAATAATAATCTTACTAAGTAGTATTATTATAGTTAGGTTTGAATGTATCAACCGGACTGTTTTGGTCAATACTCACAATAGCTATAAATCATGACTTATCTGGTAACTACCGGCAGATCATCGATAGGTTGATAATTCTAAGTCAATTACAATCGCAATTGATGAACCAAAACTCTTCATGCACCTCCTTCTAACTCTTCATGCACCTCCTTCTAATAGGTGAAATGAGTTATTGATCACGTAGCTATAGTTTAATGTTTATGATGTTTAAATACGTGATTTTATAGGTTTATTGTTATGGCACAAGGTTACTTTGATTATATTATGTTTTACAGGTGTTCGGAGCTAAAAAGAACATATTTGAGAGTCAAAGTAAGCAAAAAGATAAAGTTCAGGGACTAGAAGTGTAAATAACAAATGATATGAATAAGGCGAAAAAAGCAGCCAACCATCGTATGATACAGACGGCTTTAACCAGATATATCAACTGACTGCAAGATATATGGATATGGGTCCAGAATATTATTCTCAAAATTTACAGTCGGTGCAAAACACGACTGTTAATATCTTGGGAATGGTTAATGAATCTGACCGTTTGTATCAAACATCATATCTTCAAATGGAGCCGGTCCACTTCACAACAGATACCACGATACCACAAAATGTACCGTGAGGAGAAAGGATGAATGGTTAGAGAGGTGGATGACAAAATAACAAAAAACAAACCGAACAAGTAAATTTTCAACCGGGTCTATCGAACTTTGAAGCGGGTCCATCAAACTTTGGAGAGTGAACATTACAAACACCATAAGATGTCTAAACTCCAGACATGTTTAGCTCTACTATACACTCGCTTTATAACTATCGCTCAAATATGTCATTCCCCGGTATTTTTGAAACACAAGATTTTTACACCCTGGTTGGAAATATGAATCTATGGACATCTTAAGACTAATCTTCACATTTTTTAATTTTCTGTTGTCTGGTTTAAGTGATGATCAAAAATCAAAACATCAGTCTTTGTTACCGCTAGATTTAGATTTAAATCTTCAAATGAGTCATATTACAGAGTACTCACATCATTCCCAGGATGAACAATCTATACAACCAGATAATACTGAGACAAGATATCATTATTTGTAATTTTTATAATATTATATCTTTTTGTTTTATATTTCGTTTTAAACTTCTTATGTGCTCCATTGATTATATAAATTTATTTATTTATAATTTATATATTTAAAATTAATATTAATATAAAACTTTGTAAGTTTAAGAACAAATATTATTTTAATATGTAACTTTATTATAATTTGTAAGTTTATAAAATTAACTAGTAATTACACTCGCGCGTTGCCGCGGGGGTTTTACCCTACATTTATCATTGTTACTACGTCCATCGTTAGCTAAATAGTTTCTTCATATATTCTTGCTATTCTCTGCGGTTTCCATATATTTAAACATGGGGACATAAGAAAAAATATTAAATTAACATTAACAAATAATAAACAATCTAAAAAGTTCTAAAAGAGAATACAAACAAAATTTACCTTCTAATGTTATAGAAATAAGTTTAAGACCTCCATCAAAACTTCAGGCAAGGTTGAAAATACAATATCTCTATGCTTCTCTAATGCTTTCTTAACCGTACACTTCTCCAATGCTTTTTAATGCATCAAATATAAATAAGAACCTATCTGGATTCTTTGACCTAATATGATCAATACAAAATTGGAAGAAATCATAAAACAAATCATCCTCATGTATATTTTTACAGCCTTTAAAGAATCAACCTTTAAAGAATGCATATATATATCACAATTGTTTCTCTATTTTCTCAACTACAACATAAAAGAATTAGGATAATAAATAATAGAGGAGCATGATATTTCTCACAATCGAGCAAACAACTCCATGGTTTTGGTTTGCACCTCCATGGTTTTGCCGCTATTCATCGACATGCACACAACAATGAAGGAATAAAACCGAGAACTAACAAAAGTCAAAACACTTGTGTATAAAAAATTCTATAATAATACTTTTGGCAAAATTAATTCAAGTAAAATTAATGGGGTTAAACCTTCATTATCAAACTGAACTATCCTTCTCTTCAACTTATCATCTTTTTCTTTAGAAGCTACACAAAAATTATTAACTCAAATGTTTAGTAATTAGTGAAATTAGTTCCGATAATCAACCAAATTGTTAAAATTAGACTATGAAATGGAGAACAGAAGTTATACATAGAGATTTCAGTGCTAGTTTCCCCCTTTGTCCTCTATCATACATTTACTATTGCTACAAAAATACAAACAAAAAAAAGAACCGAGATAGTAAACAACATTCAGCCCTAAATTGGGAATCCCTAACGATGATGTTCATGGTAAAAAACCAAATCAAAATATTGCCAAATTCACACATATACCACAGGACAACAACCTAAGAGACATGCTACAAAGAAATAATGAACCCAAGAGAGAATATTAAGGTAAACATAAAGAGAATACACACCATGAACATCACTATAATCTTAATTTACACAAATTTAAACCTTTTAGCAGTTACTTAAAAGTTTTGATATCCATTGTGATTCAAGAACATGACTTCTTGGTTCAACAACTTGGATCATAAACTCAACTGTAAACATAGAAGTGAAACCCTTCTAGAAATAAATCATAAAATAAAAAGACTGGAATAATAAAATCTTTATCTTTATAGAGCAATATTCTTACACGATAAAATTGAAATGCTGATCAAATTCCCAAGCTAGAAAGCTATTAACACAAGGATGAACACTTGTTACCAAAAAAAAACCTTTTTAAGCATAAGTGAAAACTTTACCAGCACAATCACAAAGCTTCACAAAAATCACAATTACAAACCCATCATCTTCAATCAACACTGTCCTCTAGCCCTGATTACAGTACTTATTAACTACATAAAATCGCAAACTTAAACCATTACAGTTGAAAGTTTGAAATCTATAACCCTAGATAAGTGAAATCAAATGCCATTAAAATACTTCAATATCACAAAGATAAACCTATTATATATAGAAGACTGAAATCTATAACTCATGTTAGGTGAAATCAAATTCGTTACAACACCTAATTTTATTTGAATCTTGCTTTAAGCGTTAAATATAAGCAAATTTTAAGCGCATGAACAACTAAAACTTAGAACATGCAAACTACTATATCAAACAAAATTAAACATTGTGATGGCCGAAAAACAGCAAGACAAAGTGCA
This sequence comes from Flaveria sonorensis, assembly GCA_025506505.1. Classification (NCBI taxonomy): domain Eukaryota; kingdom Viridiplantae; phylum Streptophyta; class Magnoliopsida; order Asterales; family Asteraceae; genus Flaveria; species Flaveria sonorensis. The sequence goes on along the minus strand of JACCIY010001450.1, from coordinate 1,339 downwards.
AAACGGCGAGTAACCTAATGGCATTGATGAAAGTTTGAGATGATGATCACCAGAAGGTATTGGTGATTTGAAGGTTGAACGGATGATAATGCAAGATGCGCGAGTGGGTGATGCATAAACTTTTATAGCTTGTATTTAAATAGTGCAGGTGATAGAGACAGTCGCTGCCGGAATGAGCTCCAATCGCCTTCCCCCGCCCTGATCCGCCGCTGCATGTTGCAGTTCCAAGTGATCATATAGTATGAGGTATCCGTAAAACTCAAACAAATCGAAGAATGTTACCTCCAATCCCCACCGATCTGCTGGAAACGAAGCGTGCAGCTCCAATCTACTTCAATTTGACTTTCCTTTTTATAATAGAAGACAACCTTCTTGCTAGGGTTGGGAGCCGTGATGGTGCAAGCCTTGGTCGACAGACTCAGGGTGAATATTATGATTTCATGGTGGGTAGTCAGTGGTTATTGTAGGTGGGAGGGCCTGTGTGAGTTTGTGATTTGAGCTTCTTTCTCTCTACAACCTCTTCTGTGTTAAGCTTCCCTGAAACAAAAAACAATCGGAAGGTAAAAGGATGGCTAGAGAATCAATTTGTAATTTAAAGAATCTAAGTGGTCAAATTACAAAATCCTATAATTCCCTGTCGCCACCAACATAAGGGAATAATAGTAACTAGTATTTATACCCGTTGCTTGGTGCGGCGGCACCGTACACGATGTGATAAAATAAAACTACAATCAACTTAACTCATTTCTAAACTAAAAAACATAAATTAATTCGAATTTATATCGTCGGATGAAACATATTCATATTATATGTGACATGACTACTAACAAACGTCGTTGGTCCAAAAAAAAAAAAAATAAGCGATCCGGTTACAGACGTTGACAAGAGGCAAACAAAAAAAATTGGGAACCAAAAGATCTGAACAGCAGTAGAATGATGCTTTAAACACTCCATACAACCAAACCAAATACAATTCACTTAAACTTTGAAGCTTGGATTTAAAAGCACTACCCATAACCACTAAACATTTTTTTGTAAAATCATCAAAGCCCACCAACCACCATCTCCCTTGAACCTCTATCATCGCCCTCGTTTTTGTTGTGGTGGTGTACGATCGCCGCTTCAATAAACCCCTTCCAGCAATCCTGATGAATCCCTATTAAATCCACTGCCGCTTCATTCAAACTTCAGAGCGTCATGAGCAGCGACAGATTATAACATATTCGATTCAGGTTGAGACATATTCCGACTTTTCTCGCGGTTGTTCACCACCAAGACGCGGTCTCTGGTGACGATGGCAATTCTAGCACCACCACCGTCACCCGCGGTTATAACCCTA
>JACCIY010001509.1:0-64263 GCA_025506505.1 Flaveria sonorensis | reverse complement strand
TTTTTTTATTTGTTTCTTCTCTGGATTAATAACAAACCACGTAAAATTAGATTAGAATTAAATTTTGAATTACATACGCGTTACAACCTCACAAACACCCATATTCAACCTCGATCTCATATTAAAGGCCTATTTCTTCAACCTCTCAAAGACAACACATATTTTTTGTAATATTTAATTTCTTTTACTATTTTATATTAAAGGCAATAAACATTTATGTTTATGTGATGTATATTATGTTTCATTTGCAGCGATTCAATTTATACTTATGCAGGATCTTATATATTTGTCATCTTTATACTCAAGTCAAAGTGTTCTTCAAATCTACATTAAAGGTTAGTAAATAACTTTTAGGATATTATAAAGATATTACATTAGCTTAATGAATGAATCATATATATGTTTACATACCTTCATATATATACATAACATGCATATATATAAAGGTTTGTAAAATATAACATTTATATTGCATATTCAAATATATGTTATATAAAATATATTTCTAAAATAAACATTTTTATACAATATATGACATTTTTCTATATACGAATTAATAAATTGGAATTCGATAAGAGTTTGAATTTTTTCAAATACAAATCGAATCGGATCATGTTTGAAAATTCAAATTCGACTTATCTTTTACAAATTCAAATCGAAATGAATTTTGTTTAGAAAATTCAAATTCGACTCAATTAACTCAAATTCGATTTGATTCGATGAACACCCCGAATTGGACAATGTAACAAGTTTGGGTACTAAACAACAAAAAAAACGTAACAAATTATGGTCAATTTTTAGTTTTATAGCGAGTTTCTATATTGAGGATAACTTTCGTTAATTATTTGTTAAATTGGAGTGAAATGGATAGTATCAAGCATGTATTTAATTAAAAAAATTTGGTTAAACAAAGGTGATCGAAAGTTAGCCTTTATAATCAAAATCTTTTCAAAAATAAAAGTCAGTACTCCAACATGTTAGTCTTTTTTTTTTTCAACCAGAGATGGATAATCTATGAGTAACTTGAGATTTGTGTTGAAGTATCACTTAGAACCTAATCTGACACTTCTATACATAATATCTGAAAATTAAGTGCTGTATGTTTCTCCGCTCACTTTAATACTTGAATCTTTTTTACTGAAATGTGGTCTCCATTTGTCATTATATATCAAGCCTAGTATACAATGGTTTTCAATGCTTCTGAAGAACAGTCTTCAAAATCAATTTTAACATATATTATTTAGTATCTAAAAAATAGTCTCTAATATTATATTTTTCCATGGGTCCATCAGCAGTTTTAACAACCCGCATATCCTCCATTTTATCAGTATCGATAGTGTGGGGCGGGTTTCTAGCCACGCTCCCCTAACCCGAGTCCAGTCCTCCTCCTTCATGTTGCTACAAAGGTTAAATAGGCATTAGCATAGGTGTGATGCTCCTCATATATAACGATAACACTAAAGTTCCAAGATAACTTTGTTATTTTAATTATTTGTACCCTTTAAATAGTTTGTTTACTCAATGTACCTATGAATAATTTGTTGTGTTATCATCTTATTATAATAAAATAATTATATAAGTGGACATGTGCATCACTACATTCATTCTCTCATCCATTTCCCGTTAAATCCTATATCTATTTTAAAAAGTCAAAATACTCATTTCCTAATTTCTCTCTTGATTTAAAAAAAAAAAAACTATTTTTTCTAAAATCAATATTTTTTAAAAGCATATTTCTTTATTAAATAGAAACTACATAATTTATAAAAAAAGTACTCTTTTTCATAAACAAAATTATAAAAACTACAGATTTTTTAAAAAGCAGCAAACCTTTTTGAAAAATATAAAATATTTATAAATGATCTTTTTAAGAAAAAAAAAGTCATATACTAAACCAGTTTTTTTAAACAAAATATTAAAAAAATAATTAAAACTGGAGTTTTTAAACGAGATATTTATAAAAAAAATGAAAATTTTAAGGCAAATTATTTAAAATATGAAAAATAATTTATAAAGCAAATATTTTTTAACTAAAACTATTTACTATACGTAATTTTAATAATCTTATATTAAAATAACTTTTTATAGTTCACAACTTTTTATTAAAGTGTTTAATAATTTATCCAAACCCGTGTATTACATGAGTTATAACCTAGCGTAGTATATATAACAATCTTAACATTTTCAACATTTAAGGAGAATTTTACTAGGGGTGTTCAATTTCGAATATCCAAAATTTGGGATATCCGAAATTTCGGATAGTGAATTTCACTATCCGAATCCGAATTCGGATTCGGATATCCATTCAGATATCCGAATTCAAAAAAATTTGTATTATTTACTAAATTTTAAAAAATATAATAGTTTTATTGAAATTTTTTGGATATTCGAAAATTTTATTAAAATATCCTAAATATCTAAAAACATCCTAAATATTTAATTAATATTTAATATTTTTAAAATTTTATAAAGTTATTTTGGATATTTCAGATATCTGAAATATCTTAAATTCTCAAAATCACTATCCGAATCTGAATCGAAATTTCGGATATCCGAATTTTCGGATATCCGAATTTCGGATTTTCGGATATTCCGGATACGTGTTCGGATTCGGATATTTTTTAACACCCCTAAATTTACCAAACTCTAAGCTTCGATCCATATATAGCAGTCATCGACCCAAACTTCAATCCATAACTATTTATACTATTAAGCTGACTACTATAATATCTTTGTCTAATCATCCCTTGTGGTGAAAGAGTTCTTCCTCCTCTCGCATATCAAAAAGCCCTTAGCTGCGATGATGGCCCGTTGACGCACCATCACTAACTGTTGATACTCATGGAAACCACTTCGATCATCACCAAATCCTGCCTTTACTTTTGGCATGAATTTATCAACGTTTTCGATTACTTAACTTTTTCAATCTTCTGTTTCACCATAGAATCAACTGTCAAGATCACACTACAACAACAAGACCTACAGCGACGATGTTCGTATCTATAGCACAAATTGAGCTATACCGACGACTTGGTCGCTAAAAAAGGCGTCGGTGTAGAGCTGTCGTTATATATTAAAAATGCCATCACTATACTAGTCGTCAGTATAAGTCACCCTATAGCGACGACATGTCATTATAGCTTATTGAAAAAATAAATAAATCCAGTTTTGCCTATAGCGATGAGAGATGTAGTGGTACAGGATTTCAAAAAGCATCAACCTTTCCCTCCAGTCAATTTGATCGAAAACCTTAAGACACTAGTGATGACATCATGTCGCTATTATTAGTTTTTGCGACTAGCGACGGCTGATGTCATCGCTATAATCTTTAAGTTTCATCGGTCTAGCTCAAACATCCCGACAGGTATGTGGAATCTTTGTGACTCTTTTAGGCAACTTCAAAAAGGTCCTTTTGTTAGTCTACGGTTGCAAGTACAAATTCATTTTCGACTCTTCTATTGGTTAACTGGATGTTGAAATAGACAAATCTCATTGTTTCTTTGTTAAGCAGTTTGTAATAGGAAAATCTCGTATATTTGAACAATACATATTGTATTATTTTCATAATAAACAGATGCATTACATTGCTTAAACAAATTGAAGTGTATCTTAATTTGTATGCTACAAATGATGATATGGCCGGGAAGCACCATTAGATCATCTTATTTTATAAATTTATTATTATTAGAGAGTAATTATTGATCATACTCTAGTCCATTACGAAAACAAGTCATTCTTTGTAATAATCTTCTTGAAACGTATAAAAGGTGTCGGGAGAGCCCAAACGGGTATTAACATAATCTTGAGGACAATGAGCCGATAATCCTGGAAGTATTAGTCCAATAATCGAACTCCAATTAGAAGTATCCCTTCTCTGTAATTCCTTCCGAAAGCATATGGCAATACCGCACTTCTCACCACTTCAAAAAAGGCATTCAAGTACATTGGCACGATGATATAGTCGAGAAGTAATTCTTATTCGGTACTTCGTTCATCACCTTCAAAACACCATTTCATTCGAGCCAAAGTTATACACAAAGAAATTGTACAAAAGAAATGAAACATTAGGGTTACAAAGCAAATCACTACTAGAAAAAAGTTCTTTTTCCTATTAATGTGAGATTATTGAAGGAACCCATTTAATTACAATCTGAAAAACAAACAAATTATTTTTGAGGTGCCGACCAAAATTTCATCAATAACTACAAAAACAAACAAATGATTTTGCATATCTACCCGTTTAAAATAACAAGTTGTGACGGGTTGACATGTTTAACTAAACAAATGATACTCAGGTTGAGTTGTATGACATTGACTCGCGAACCCTTTTACCTATTTATCACAACATAATTGACACGTTTACAACTTAATTTATAACTCACCAACCTGTTAATCAGACACAATCGACACATCTGAATTGGAACCCATCACACCCCTAAAGAAAATAGTAATCCGTCGGTAAAATTTACCATGCCTACAAAGCCTAGCTAACGACAATAGGCATTTTACCTGACAAATTACTGACCAAAATATCATTTGATCGTAGTGACTACGTACCTTCCTCTGTAAAAGCTGTTGAAGTAATAACAGTAGCCAAAGTGCTTAAACAAAAGATCAGAATCATCAAATGGTACTCTCGGAATAACATCATTCGAATAAACGAACCGAAAGTATCTCCGTACGCCAACAAATCTTCCATGAACCTACAGAATTGACGATCTCCAACCGCGGTTGTCCAAATGTATACACACCCGCAAGTCGTTCTAGCAACTGGAACTCCTTATGTAACCCTAATATCGGGGAAACAAAACCGCGAGTGCACCACCCAAACTATGGCCCGTGACAATAAACCGCGTGTTCTTGTTCTCTTTGAGTTTTTCTCTAAGAACTTCCCTAAGTTTGTAGTAAGCAAAAGGGTTTTCATCGTGTTCTTCATGTTCATCGAGGCGTTTAGGCCATGAGGCGTCTTTTTGTAAACCTAAGGCTTTCATGAAACCCATGTGGACTTTACCTATGCCCGGAAGACTGTACCATGAGAAATCAAGATCGGTGCACCAATCGTCTGCGCTAAACGGAGATGTTCCTCGAAATGATATGCAGATTAGATCGTGATCTCCGGTTTTGTCGATGAACATAAAAGCTTGTGTTGGGTGTTTCTTCTCAGCCCCTGATTCTGTCTCAAATGCTACAAAATATGTGTGGAATCAAGGATGAATATTAATGTACACAAAAAAAAAAATGAAACATTTTTTTTTGTTTCAGGTAAATTAAGTAATGTTTTACAACCGGACTAGACTGATCATCAACTAGTTTACTGGAATGGTTTAATCGGTTTGGATTTGATTTAAGAATGTGAAGGTCAACGTCATGTATAATAAGAACCAAAATTTATAAAATATAAAATATATATATTTGGTGTAAATTTGCAATTCTAACGTAAAATCATACATAACTAAAATATAAATCATGGAATACTAACCTAACAAAAAAACAAAATTTTAAAAGAGGAAAATTGAAAAGAAACTGAAATCTAGTTCGAGAACCCGCTCACCAGTTCAACTAGTAACAGGTTAGTCAAAAGGAAACGATCCAAATAGGCATAACTGGTCTAATCCTATAGTCGGTTTCTAGTTCAGTCACCCAATCTAATTTTAAAAACATAGCTTAGATACACGTACCACATGAATATGGTTTCTAAGTGTTCTTTCTAAATCACTTTAAATCGGCATGATCTGCTACTCGAGGAAGCGAATGTGAAATCCACTGTTTCACAAGCAAACACGAGTTTTCTTTTGTTTTTCTATTTTATTTTTAAGAAACTAAAATCACATATTATTTATTTTTATTGTAATAAATTTTAATATTTAGCTTAACATAAATGATATATATACATTTTGTTTAGATTTGTTGTTGAATATTTTAGTGTAATTAGAGATTGTGTGTGTCATTAAAACAAGAGTGCACGCTTGTTTGAATGTTATCGGGACTAACAGGGGTTCGGGGGCAGCGCCCCGGAGAAGCGGGGTCCAAGGGGCGGCAGCCCCTTGCGGATCGAAGGGGCAACCCCTAGCTGGGGTCGAGCTATCAGGTCGATCAGCTTGAAAAATTTTATATTGACCAAAAGTCCTTCATAGGAAATGCATTAGAATTCGTTTTTGACCAAAATTTTATAATTAAACTTGAGGGATTAAAGGTGTAGTTTGTTCAAAACCGCAATAGCAGTTATCTTGGAAAACTTCAATCCCGTTTATGTTGGTATTGGTGGTCCATAAGAGAAAAAAAAGGGAAAAACTCGAATTACAAACAGCATCCAAATTCATACGAATTCTTGAATCAATTCTGATTTTATCCGGTCAAATTATTAGTACACTCAATTATTTGATCTGAAAGTCAAATCACACGACTTTAGAATCATCCGGTCATTACTCTATAAAGAAATTCCCTAACATTTTTTAGACATTTTGAAATGAATAATGTTAAAAAGTTCATCCATAAAAGGTATTGTTTCATAGCTGTTTTAAATAAACTCAGTTTTTAATAAAACTTATAGTTGAATGTCCAAAAGAACTAAACAAAAAAATTGTGTTTAGGTTTTCTTGTAAAGTAAAATTTCACAAGTTGGAGCGGAACTTCTTCCACTGGCTAGTTGAGTCACCTACATACAAGGTGATTTCAAAAACCATCTAGAAAACATGTCAATGTATCCAAACCTCCTAAAAAGAAAAACAAATCATACTAGTTAGGTTTTATTGTGATCATCTTTATCATAAGTAGACGAAATGATTTAATTAGATATCCTTTATAATTGTATTATACTCGTAGAAATAATTATGAACATTAGGATTTTCATTTTTCAATGAATGAATGATAATATATGCTCGAGTTGGTTGTTTCTTACCATTTAAACAATTGTAAAACCCTACATGCTCCATCTGCACAAAGAATGTTCTACATATTAATTCAGTTGTATATTCAGCTTTTTTGAGTTTTCATGACCCAAAAATTGTATTTATCATTAGACTTTTGAATTTAAGGAACCTTCCAATGATCCTCAACTATTGCTTGATCCGAGCTTCGTTCTCGTATGCAGTTTAGCAGCCATGATCGCCAACGCGCCAACATATCTTGGATCATCAGGAGTAATTTCATCATCCAACTCCACTCGCGTATCTGTAAGCCGATTGCGGACAAGAAATTTGGTGATTCTCGACATAGTTCCACGTTCTTACCTACAAAATTTTGGTCATTTAAGAAACTTTTTTTTATGAAAATAACAATACAAAAAAACAAAAAAATAAAAATAAAAACAAAACAAAACAAAAACAAAAGAAAGCATATCAGGAGTCTCACTCAAATTGTGATGATAATCAAAATTAAGAACAATTAGAATAAAAATGTCATATTTTCGTTCACCACTTCTAGTTAATGTAAAGATTGTGAGTTCAAAATCTAGATATTACACCTTACCAAATGGGATTTATGAAAGATTCCTATATGGTTTTTCTTCTCTGATCATGCATGAAGAATAATTGTGCATGCAAACAATATTTAGCGTTAAAAATTAAAAAAATTGGCAAACGCAAAAAACATAATGCACTCACATGCGGGTCCGGGAGTGTCAGGTTACTATACCCTACATTTCTACAAGGAGTATTATTTCACGACTCGAACCGGTGACATCGTGACCTACAAATCAAAGGTAGCAACCTTACCATTGCTCCAACGTCTTTTCCTAAATCTTAATTTAGCATTAAAATGAACAAACTAATTAAGTAGAAAGAAACCTTTCAGTGTATTCAACACGAGCATGTAGAAGCTATCATAGTGTGACCAGAGGTTGAGCGAAGACTCGATGAAACGCCCGAAACGCTCCATCAATCTAGAAATCAACTTAAGAAAACAAATGATAACAATGGAGAGGAAGATCAAGAATCGACGACAGAATGTTCCATGTAACCCCTCATCATCATGGGACTCTATGAATGTTCTTGATCCTATATTTTGTCGATTAGAAGTCGACATAGCTCCCAAAATCCCACCCTATCGAGATCAAGTAGAAAACGTTCATCGTCCATGTCGATTTAATTAGTTTTTAAAGAACAAACTTGTTCTTTTTGATGTAGATGTTGATGATGGTATGTTCTTGTGTCACATTTTATAGATGTAGTTGGTTTCTTAACGAATAAAGATTAACTTACTCGTTTGACACTTATTCTCTACAAAAGGTGACCCTTCTTCATTTAAAGTGTAATGGATGGATTTGTGATCTTTTGTTTGTGGGTTCTGTAAGTCTTGAATTAATAACTATTATCTATAGATATAAAATTTAAAGTAAAGTATAAAATATAGGTTTCAAGATGCATAAGCTAGGCTAATCGTAGATCCCATGGAAAGACAACGACGTTTGAGCTTCCCAACCATGGAAGTTACCACGTTACATGGAATAGTATCTTTACCAAAAAGAAATGTCATGTATCACGTTTATACCATGTGCTATATTTCTTTAGTTGTGTCATTTAGCGTACACGTAGCGCATGACGGATTCCTCATTGGGTTCATGGGGCTCACGGGTACACCGTTTCCGGTGAGGAGGAGGGAACTCCGGTTGGTGACCCCGTGACTGAACCCTAGAATAGAGCCGTTGAACGGCTAGAAAAATGACCATTGAAGACTTCTCAGAAATATATTAACAAAAATAAATACACTATAAATATAACAAATATAAATAATTTTCACACCAAATAATTCATTCTTTCTCCAACCATACTCAAATTTTAATATTTTTTGCATAAATGAATCCAAGGAAGAAGGGACTTGCAACTAAAAAACCGATCATATCGAAGATCGGTTCTAGCCAACATTAGTAGGTACAAACGCAATACTACCCGCAACATCCAACTGTGCCCGACAGGTCAACTGAATATGCTTCGTTACAATTCTCCTAGGATCCAAACTATGACCCGCGTGCATATTGAAAATCAAACCTGGCTCCCTACAATGTTAAAAAAAATTATATTTTTAGTTTTATTAACTTTGTAGAAATGTAATCAAGTTTAAAACTGTTCAAATGAAGTCACTGAAACTTTTTTTGTCTCTCTAAAATCATTGAAGTTTGATTTGATGTTTCAATCATATGTAATTATTAGGTTTCCAGGTAACCATTGATGATGTGTCAGTTTTCATTAAATTTTTTAATCTTTAACTGTGATGTGGAAAAAATAGATAATAATATGTATTTTCAATTAAAAGAATTAAAAAAATCACATTCTACATTTGATTAAATAATCCAGTTTAAAGTTTAAGTAATGTTTTAATTTATTTATTTTTGGGATCGTAATTAACCTTTTTAGCGTAAAACACCCATACATATTTTATTCATAAAATGACATTTACATTTTAGATGTGTTCAAATTAAAACTACAAAATAATATAACAAATGGAATAAATAAAAACAATTTAAAACACTGATTCCATGATATTCATCATCACAAAATAATAAACAAAAAATGTAGACAAGTTTCTTCAAAATTCTCTCGTCACAAAATCATAAACCAAAAAAATAAAAATACGAAAACAACGTTATACCTTTTTCATTGCACCAAGCTTTTTAGGCCTACCCTTTGGCCTCTTCTCTTTTGGTGGCGGGTTCTTTTCTCGGTTGTACAAGATCTAACATTATGCCCAGTTCCTTGACAATTTTGACATGACATTTTTCTTCCGGTTCCAACTTTTGGGTTCTTTTTCTCTCTCTCATCAGCGCTTCTTTTCCTCTTAAACGTTGGTCTACCCGGCATTCGTCTTTCTGTTGGAGGTAAAGGTTTAACGTCATCTGTTTTGGGCCAAAACGTGCTTCATCTCAATGGTTTGATGGGATATTTGTATGCTTCTCTGAACATGTCTTTTTTAAGCCAACTACTGACAAAAGTTTTCGGGTCCTTGTTGACAAAGGTCAAGGCTACTACTGAATGAACACAAAATATTCCTGACAACTGCCATGATCTACAACTGCAAGTTCGTTCATCAATATTCACGACGTATGCGTATCTCTCATTCCTTACTTCAAATACAATATTATCACTTGGTGTTACCTTCCAATACCTGTCAAAAAATTATAAAAATTAATAAAAAATATCAAAAACTATAATAATATATTTATTTTTTTCGTACCTTTGATTCGCTTTAATGGCTTCTAACTTTTTCTGATTCTTGGACATACATCACATTCTATTTTCTTGCTTCTGTCGCCATTGAACATATTCTTTGCATCACAAATGCTCTACTGCTGACCAATACTTACCTTGCACTCGAACCTTCTCATGATATCGACTTGCATATCCCTTAAACTAACTTTCGGACTTTCAACTATTTGTTTGAAATATCGTTTTGCGATCCAAGAATATGTGACAAGAGAGCCTAAAGAATACTTTCTTGTGCATGTGTGTTTCTCATTTAGTATTTTTATTTGAAATGAATCTTCACCTGTAAGCCTTAAAGCCCAAAGCCTAAATGGACATGTCCTAAAGTTCTTTTTTCCATCACTATCCTCTTCATCCCCAGTTTCTTCTTTTTCACATACCACTAACAACTGACGATAGTCGTTTACTATGAACTCTAGTTGGTAACCATTTGAAACTTCGTAATCAATTAAACTCTCCTTTAGTTGTGTAAGACTTTGAAACTTCATTCCTAGAATAGGTTTCGTTAATCTCCAATTAATTGTAGGATCATAGCTAGGATATACGACACAACGCTCCATATTATCAACACCATCACTATCATCATCCTTTTCATTTGAACTCCAATCTTCAATTGAATTAACCTCGTCATCATTTTCAATATCATCGTTATTTTCGCTCTCATTGTCATAACAAAGCAGACTCAAGAAATCATCATTTTCTGAATATAAATAGCCAAAAAAAAGTTTATAAATCTCCAAAAGTATATACTGTTGTATACAAATCCACATAGATAGAAAACTCAAAAAGTCAACAAACCACATAATCTGCTCCATGTTACTTGTAGGATCTCGAATGTAACCATATCAAATAAAAAATTCATGTGAAGATATCAAAGAAAAGTTTCATAATCGACCAAGATAAACCACCGAAACCGAACATAGTGATGAACGTACAAAAAATTGCATACTAAAAAACCAACATAAGATAACTAACCTGGAGGTGATGAAGGCTCTGATTGAAGGTTACGCATGACATCGCCGTTTGACGATTGTACTGTGGGAACGATTGAAGGCTCCGATTGAAGGTTGCTCATGACATCGTCGTTTGAAGGCTCTGATGAAGGCTCCGATGGAAGGCTGCTCATTATCGTTTTTCCTTTGAAGGCTCCGATTGGATGATCTAGAAACGAACAGTCGTTGTTGTTTGTCAGTTGTACTACGGCAAAGATTGAAGGCTCCGACGGAAGGCTGCTCATTATCGTTTTTCCTTTGAAGGTTCCAATTGGATGATCTAGAAATGAACGGTCGTTGTTGTTTGTCGGTTGTATTACGACAAAGATTGAAGGCTCCGTGAAGGCTCCGACGGAAGGCTGCTCATTATCGTTTTTCCTTTGAATGCTCCGATTGAATGATCTAGAAACAAACTGTCGTTGTTGTTGATCATCGTCGTTTGGACTTTGAAGGCTCCTACTGAAAGAGAACAATGAAAGTCGGTATTCAATGATCCATTTTTAATCTAGGGTTTAAGATATATTTTGATTTTATAAAATCCAATTAATATAAATAATATCCACCTAAGCATTAAAAGAAAATAAAAAAGTAAAATAATATGTTAACCTGATGACCTGGTAATTACACAAGATTAGAACATTAAACGAAAGTATAATTACTTTATAGGGACAAAAAAAGTTTCAGTTACTTAATTAGAACAGTTTACAAACTTGGTTACATTTCTGTGGCATTTTCCCTTAATTATATGTTATTTGTAATTATTTATACAAATTGTAGACACAACGATGGGCTAGAGGAATCGCAGATGCATAATTTATTACCAAGGCGTTGACAGGGTACGAAGTAAGGCATAAGAAACCTTTCCAACACTTGGTGGCGTGACGTGTTGTAAGAAAATCATGCAAAATGACAAGGCGTTTCGATAATGTTTGAAGAGTTTGAAGATCACTCAGAAAAAGTAACAAAAACCTCAAAGTCGGATAACAAAACAAGTTCAAATGAAAGTCTTACAAACAATCTACGTACCCGAACTCAACGAAGATACAACACCAACAAGATCTCCACGGAAAGACAAGAAAGTGGACGCACCTTCTACCAAAGAAAGTTTGGGCGATATTGTGTATGAATACAATTTGAAAGAAAAAGAAAAAGCAAGATAAACATGATATTTGACACAAGGTGGCGGAAACAAAAATTAAATGGGAAGAAATGGCTATGACAATATTAATGGAACGAGAAGAAACACAACGTGATTTGAAAACGTTTAGAAAACCTCACGACGGTTTGGCCGAACCGTTCTTAACAAAAAGAAAACAAACGAAACGTGAAATAGCCTTGATGTGGGGTTTGCCTTAAGATTTTTAGTTATTTATTTTAATTTCGTAATGTTATGTTTTTTTTAATTTATAATTATCTTTATTTTAATTAATGAAAATCTTAGGGGGGGAGGGGTGATTTGGTATACATTTATTTAAGCTCTTTTGGTTCAAATGAGATGACAGGATGGGTTTGGGTGGGCTTTACGATAGTTTGGTTCCAAGGTGGTGTTTTCCCCCCACTCTTACCGTCACATCACAATCGTTCTTCAATCGTCATTTTGATATCAATTCAAATGAAAGGTGTACTCATTGTTGGATAGTTTTCCATCCAACCCTTACTTTACATTTTTTAATACAAATAATAATAATTATTTGATAACAAGATAAAAAAAATAAGACAAAATTAAAGATTATTTCTAATAAAAAAATACATTGTAAAAATTAAAATATATATTTGCTCTTCATGGATGAATTGTGTAAACATATTCTATCAAATCATAACGTATGTTTAAATGCGCATCTCAATCACATGTCGTAAGTATAGCTTATGACAAGTCAAAAATGAGAGACAACCTGTATCGACAACATGTCGTCGCTATAAGACCTCCTGTCCCGGTGCACTTGTCGTGGTATACTCTTAGTCACCGTAGGCTTGTTTTGTTGTGGTGTAGGGGGTGACGTCCTTAGAGGATCGTAGGGCTTCTGCAGGCTAATAACATTTAAGGTATGATAAACACCACCAATGAATCATTGGTGATAGGAACTTATATTTAGATTAAAGGAAATACAAAAATAAAAGACATATATTACATAAATAAACAAATTAAATACGACTAAATTGATCTCTTTCTGATCTTGAATATTATTGATGATCTAGAATATTATTGATGGATCAATACCTTCTACGCAAACAAATGTTGAATATCATTTATGTTTTGTATTATACATGCATGCATACTTATGTTTGTTTTTGTTTTAAGCATTTAGATTATCCATTGGACCATTGAAAAGGTTGGTACTTATGTTTATACTCATTGAAGACTTAATTCTTTTGATTTTTATTACCATCCTCTAGTGGTTACCTTGAATTTTGTAACTGCAAATCTGGATATGTGTAAGATTTGTTATATATATTGCTATACAAAATTTTTCTTGTTTGTCTTATCAAAATCATACTTCAATATGTATGTGAAACGAATTTAAATTTACAACCATTAACTTATTGCATTGTGCAGTCGAAACGCCGATCAACATAACCTTTTAACAAATAATTATCATCTGTATAGCTATACAAGAATCGAAAATGATGTCATCCGTTATCGGGTTTAATTACGTCATCCAAGCAAAGGAAACTTATGCACAAGATGCTTAGTTAATTCTTCAAGGAAAACAAAGAACAAGGGTTCATTTTTCACGTGTTAATGTGTTGTCTAGGATCTCATTCTTTACTTTGAAAACTTAGCCATTGTTCTCATTACTTTGCTAATTTAATTAAAACTACATACGAAAAGAATTCTTAAAATAATGAGTGAGTTAGCATAATAGATTAATGACATACCGTTTTAGTATGAGAATCTAAAATACAATGATAAAATATACTTATTATTGTAACCTACACAAAGGCATAATCATGGCCCAAGCGTATGTAAACTCTGACATCACAATTAATAATGCTCGTAAAAGTTATGGAATCTATAATTATTACTTATAATAAAATAATAATTTTTTTTATTCACAATGCCTCTTATTGGCATGTCTATTTAGGTGTCACGTAGATATTCTCACGTGTCTTCATCTTTTTCACTCTTGACTTACTTCTTAATTCTCATGCTTTTAATATTTTTATCTTTTTAACATATTCCAATAATATTCATTATTAATAATAAATACTTGACATTTACTTTTAAATAATTTCTATATTTCTAGAATCTTTTTAAAACTGCATCAACTTTAAAATAACTTTTTAAAAACAGTAAACTTACATTTTATTTCAAAATGTCATGCCTGATTTTAAGGATTTAGTTTTCTTTCTTCCTACTATATATATGATTTGATCATCATTATCATAATCTATTATATTTGTAAATTTAATTTAACATTTATAATGACAAATTTAAATAATAATATTATTGTCATTACACATATAAGAACTTCATTTATATTAATAGCATAATTAGTTTTTAGATTAAATTTATATATCTTTTTAAATCTTCCATAAATTACCTTAATTTTGGTGAACAAAAATTAATTGTTTTAATTGTATATTACGTTAATTAGTGTCTTACATTGCATAATATTGATCAAATAGATGGTTTATGTAATGGAACAAGGGAATCGGAAGTAATCATGTTATTTAAGTTGGTCATATCGTATCCGAAGTAACATAGAAAATCTGACTTTTATTCCACGTCTTAGTTTGACACTTTTAGATAAAAGGATTCCTTTCTAATTTCAAGGAAGACCGTTTTCACTCGTTGTCTTTTTGCAACGACGATAAACAAATGTCAAGAACAATCACTATATCCAAAGTTGATTTATTTTTTAGACAACTTACTTTCACATATGGTCAATTATATGGTATTATCTAAAGTTAAAAGTAGGCGGTGACTAAAGTTACTTATATTAGATAAGGATGAAAAGCTTATGTACTAAACATCAAATGTTATATATCAAAAATTTATGGATATTATAAATAATAATCATTGTTGTTATCGTATATTATGCTTAGAACACAAATGCGTATGTTATATATAAATTATTATTGACGTCTTATCTATGACATATATTAGATTATACATATATAATATCTATTATATAGTTTTTCTATATCAACCTATGTAACACACTGGTGTCAAACATACCATATCAATATACTAATAATACGATAGTTATTCTTATGCAATAATTAAAATTATATGCATAATAGAAAATAAGGTAAAAGGTTTCTAATAATAATATAATAATAATCTTACTAAGTAGTATTATTATAGTTAGGTTTGAATGTATCAACCGGACTGTTTTGGTCAATACTCACAATAGCTATAAATCATGACTTATCTGGTAACTACCGGCAGATCATCGATAGGTTGATAATTCTAAGTCAATTACAATCGCAATTGATGAACCAAACTCTTCATGCACCTCCTTCTAACTCTTCATGCACCTCCTTCTAATAGGTGAAATGAGTTATTGATCACGTAGCTATAGTTTAATGTTTATGATGTTTAAATACGTGATTTTATAGGTTTTTGTTATGGCACAAGGTTACTTTGATTATATTATGTTTTACAGGTGTGCGGAGCTAAAAAGAACATATTTGAGAGTCAAAGTAAGCAAAAAGATAAAGTTCAGGGACTAGAAGTGTAAATAACAAATGATATGAATAAGGCGAAAAAAGCAGCCAACCATCGTATGATACAGACGGCTTTAACCAGATATATCAACTGACTGCAAGATATATGGATATGGGTCCAGAATATTATTCTCAAAATTTACAGTCGGTGCAAAACACGACTGTTAATATCTTGGGAATGGTTAATGAATCTGACCGTTTGTATCAAACATCATATCTTCAAATGGAGCCGGTCCACTTCACAACAGATACCACGATACCACAAAATGTACCGTGAGGAGAAAGGATGAATGGTTAGAGAGGTGGATGACAAAATAACAAAAAACAAACCGAACAAGTAAATTTTCAACCGGGTCTATCGAACTTTGAAGCGGGTCCATCAAACTTTGGAGAGTGAACATTACAAACACCATAAGATGTCTAAACTCCAGACATGTTTAGCTCTACTATACACTCGCTTTATAACTATCGCTCAAATATGTCATTCCCCGGTATTTTTGAAACACAAGATTTTTACACCCTGGTTGGAAATATGAATCTATGGACATCTTAAGACTAATCTTCACATTTTTTAATTTTCTGTTGTCTGGTTTAAGTGATGATCAAAAATCAAAACATCAGTCTTTGTTACCGCTAGATTTAGATTTAAATCTTCAAATGAGTCATATTACAGAGTACTCACATCATTCCCAGG
The DNA here is from genome assembly GCA_025506505.1 of Flaveria sonorensis. Taxonomy (NCBI): domain Eukaryota; kingdom Viridiplantae; phylum Streptophyta; class Magnoliopsida; order Asterales; family Asteraceae; genus Flaveria; species Flaveria sonorensis. The sequence goes on along the minus strand of JACCIY010001509.1, from coordinate 47,710 downwards.
ATGAACAATCTATACAACCAGATAATACTGAGACAAGATATCATTATTTGTAATTTTTATAATATTATATCTTTTTGTTTTATATTTCGTTTTAAACTTCTTATGTGCTCCATTGATTATATAAATCTTATTTATTTATAATTTATATATTTAAAATTAATATTAATATAAACTTTGTAAGTTTAAGAACAAATATTATTTTAATATGTAACTTTATTATAATTTGTAAGTTTATAAAATTAACTAGTAATTACACTCGCGCGTTGCCGCGGGGGTTTTACCCTACATTTATCATTGTTACTACGTCCATCGTTAGCTAAATAGTTTCTTCATATATTCTTGCTATTCTCTGCGGTTTCCATATATTTAAACATGGGGACATAAGAAAAAATATTAAATTAACATTAACAAATAATAAACAATCTAAAAAGTTCTAAAAGAGAATACAAACAAAATTTACCTTCTAATGTTATAGAAATAAGTTTAAGACCTCCATCAAAACTTCAGGCAAGGTTGAAAATACAATATCTCTATGCTTCTCTAATGCTTTCTTAACCGTACACTTCTCCAATGCTTTTTAATGCATCAAATATAAATAAGAACCTATCTGGATTCTTTGACCTAATATGATCAATACAAAATTGGAAGAAATCATAAAACAAATCATCCTCATGTATATTTTTACAGCCTTTAAAGAATCAACCTTTAAAGAATGCATATATATATATCACAATTGTTTCTCTATTTTCTCAACTACAACATAAAAGAATTAGGATAATAAATAATAGAGGAGCATGATATTTCTCACAATCGAGCAAACAATTCCATGGTTTTGGTTTGCACCTCCATGGTTTTGCCGCTATTCATCGACATGCACACAACAATGAAGGAATAAAACCGAGAACTAACAAAGTCAAAACACTTGTGTATAAAAAATTCTATAATAATACTTTTGGCAAAATTAATTCAAGTAAATTAATGGGGTTAAACCTTCATTATCAAACTGAACTATCCTTCTCTTCAACTTATCATCTTTTTCTTTAGAAGCTACACAAAAATTATTAACTCAAATGTTTAGTAATTAGTGAAATTAGTTCCGATAATCAACCAAATTGTTAAAATTAGACTATGAAATGGAGAACAGAAGTTATACATAGAGATTTCAGTGCTAGTTTCCCCTTTGTCCTCTATCATACATTTACTATTGCTACAAAAATACAAACAAAAAAAAGAACCGAGATAGTAAACAACATTCAGCCCTAAATTGGGAATCCCTAACGATGATGTTCATGGTAAAAAACCAAATCAAAATATTGCCAAATTCACACATATACCACAGGACAACAACCTAAGAGACATGCTACAAAGAAATAATGAACCCAAGAGAGAATATTAAGGTAAACATAAAGAGAATACACACCATGAACATCACTATAATCTTAATTTACACAAATTTAAACCTTTTAGCAGTTACTTAAAAGTTTTGATATCCATTGTGATTCAAGAACATGACTTCTTGGTTCAACAACTTGGATCATAAACTCAACTGTAAACATAGAAGTGAAACCCTTCTAGAAATAAATCATAAAATAAAAAGACTGGAATAATAAATCTTTATCTTTATAGAGCAATATTCTTACACGATAAAATTGAAATGCTGATCAAATTCCCAAGCTAGAAAGCTATTAACACAAGGATGAACACTTGTTACCAAAAAAAAACCTTTTTAAGCATAAGTGAAAACTTTACCAGCACAATCACAAAGCTTCATAAAAATCACAATTACAAACCCATCATCTTCAATCAACACTGTCCTCTAGCCCTGATTACAGTACTTATTAACTACATAAAATCGCAAACTTAAACCATTACAGTTGAAAGTTTGAAATCTATAACCCTAGATAAGTGAAATCAAATGCCATTAAAATACTTCAATATCACAAAGATAAACCTATTATATATAGAAGACTGAAATCTATAACTCATGTTAGGTGAAATCAAATTTCGTTACAACACCTAATTTTATTTGAATCTTGCTTTAAGCGTTAAATATAAGCAAATTTTAAGCGCATGAACAACTAAAACTTAGAACATGCAAACTACTATATCAAACAAAATTAAACATTGTGATGGCCGAGAAAACAGGCAAGACAAAGTGCAAAACGGCGAGTAACCTAATGGCATTGATGAAAGTTTGAGATGATGATCACCAGAAGGTATTGGTGATTTGAAGGTTGAACGGATGATAATGCAAGATGCGCGAGTGGGTGATGCATAAACTTTATAGCTTGTATTTAAATAGTGCAGGTGATAGAGACAGTCGCTGCCGGAATGAGCTCCAATCGCCTTCCCCCGCCCTGATCCGCCGCTGCATGTTGCAGTTCCAAGTGATCATATAGTATGAGGTATCCGTAAAACTCAAACAAATCGAAGAATGTTACCTCCAATCCCCACCGATCTGCTGGAAACGAAGCGTGCAGCTCCAATCTACTTCAATTTGACTTTCCTTTTTATAATAGAAGACAACCTTCTTGCTAGGGTTGGGAGCCGTGATGGTGCAAGCCTTGGTCGACAGACTCAGGGTGAATATTATGATTTCATGGTGGTAGTCAGTGGTTATTGTAGGTGGGAGGGCCTGTGTGAGTTTGTGATTTGAGCTTCTTTCTCTCTACAACCTCTTCTGTGTTAAGCTTCCCTGAAACAAAAACAATCGGAAGGTAAAAGGATGGCTAGAGAATCAATTTGTAATTTAAAGAATCTAAGTGGTCAAATTACAAAATCCTATAATTCCCTGTCGCCACCAACATAAGGGAATAATAGTAACTAGTATTTATACCCGTTGCTTGGTGCGGCGGCACCGTACACGATGTGATAAAATATAAACTACAATCAACTTAACTCATTTCTAAACTAAAAAACATAAATTAATTCGAATTTATATCGTCGGATGAAAACATATTCATATTATATGTGACATGACTACTAACAAACGTCGTTGGTCCAAAAAAAAAAAAAATAAGCGATCCGGTTACAGACGTTGGACAAAGAGGCAAACAAAAAAAATTGGGAACAAAAAGATCTGAACAGCAGTAGAATGGATGCTTTAAACACTCCATACAACCAAACCAAATACAATTCACTTAAACTTTGAAGCTTGGATTTAAAAGCACTACCCATAAACCACTAAACATTTTTTTGTAAAATACATCAAGCCCACCAACCACCATCTCCCTTGAACCTCTATCATCGCCCTCGTTTTTGTTGTGGTGGTGTAACGATCGCCGCTTCAATAAACCCATTCCAGCAATCCTGATGAATCCCTATTAAATCCACTGCCGCTTCATTCAAACTTCAGAGCCGTCATGAAGCAGCGACAGATTATAACATATTCGATTCAGGTTGAGACATATTCCGACTTTTCTCGCGGTTGTTCACCACCAAGACCGGTCTCTGGTGACGATGGCAATTCTAGCACCACCACCGTCACCCGCGGTTATAACCCTAGCGCGGGGTCCGCGCCATAAGCTCAAATCGCAGAGAAGACACAGCACCGCTAGAAAGAGAAGAGGAGGATCAACGGAGATCGACGATGGCACGGTGAGTAAAGGAAGTAAAGGCATAGTAAGGCATGCACCAGCGACTGGTACAGTGGTCAATAACACTTGTACGGTGGCACAGTAGCCATCGACATAATGTTTTAATAGTATATTAATATATAATTAATTAGAAGAGATGAAATTATAAAAAATAAAAATAAAATAAAAAAATTTGATTCACATCCGTAAATGGGGTTAAAGGAATTTTAAAAAAAAATGATTTAAGGAATCATTTGGTTCTACCATTAAACAAATGTGTGGTCAACAAATGTCTTGAACGGTCAACAAACGGTTGGATTTATGGATCCGATTATAATTTCGGAGATTCGGTAATTTTCATCTGCCGGAATATCTATTTCTAAAACTACTTTTCAAAACAACCTCAGTGTACTAAAAATACCCATTTAAAAAAAATCAATCCTCTTCCCCTCCCCAAAAGAATTCAGTGATGAGTTTGGTACAGAGTACACAGCAGCCTTCAACGATGCTCACACGCACACAAATTGATGCTCACACACACACAAATTACACACACAATGAACTTGCCAAGTGGGCTTGTTTTTCTACATTCGATAATCATGAAAACTGGAAACATTGATGTTTACATACTAGGAATTAGAAAACTACTTACTACCATTATCCACTAACACATAGTGGAGCAACCACCCACTACTTTAATTAAATAAGAAAACATGCAGAAACTAAAAACATTACATAACATGACCATAAATAAAATTATTAATTAGTACTCTCATGCATGCAAACACGTGAGTCTTCAACCATGAGAATTTGAGCTGCACTTCAACATTTAGCACGCATACCTTTTAGTAACTTCTTTACCTTTTTTAGCATAAAAAATAATGAAAAAATAAATAAATTCTCACCGAACTAACCAAGGACGCTAGATTGATCTCCCTCTGATATAAAGTAAGGTGGTGTTTGTTTTTTGTTAGAAGTACTTCCTAACCTCTTTTGTCTGCGCCGCGCAGACGTTAAGGTCCGCAGACTGTTTGTTTTTCGAAAGACCTTTCATTAAAAAGGTCTTCCTGAGGTCTACATGATGCAGACATGGACCATCCACTTCTGCAATCTTCTAACATCTTCTCATTCTTTACCATCAGCCACACACCCACCCGCCACCGCCACCGCCGGCCCACCCGGTCATCTGCTGACGAAATTAAAGCGACGATGAACCCAAACCCTCAAGAACCAAACAAATTTCACCTTTAATCGAAGGATACGATACGAGTTGCAGAGGTCCGACGACGAGAATGAACGTGCGCTTTACATCTAAGTAGCATTTGAGGTAATCTGCTAATGAAAACTTCACCTTCGGGTTGAATTTTGTAAGCAATAACGTGTCTATAGAACAATAGCTCGATGAATACGTAGAAGAGGGGGGCGAGAGTGAAGACGATGAAGAGGAAGAGAATGTTTGGCAGTAGATGAAGTAATCGGACTTGGTGGCGGTGTAATTGAACCATAAGGTTTCAGCGGCACTGAGGGGGCGGCCGACGGAGGCCTCGGCGTCGTGCACGGTGGCGCACGGCAACATTTTCTAGTGCCGGAGATGGGGATCGGCGGTGAAGTGTTCGGTGTTGTTTTTGTTGGGGAGAAATGGTATATATGGAAGTGATGGTGGTGAATCACTTGAATCGTGTAGGTGTCTTTTTCATTGGTTATAGTTTTTGTCTCGCTATATATTTTCTTTAATTGTGTTTGTATTTGTTGTTTAATTGGGTGTTTTGATTGAGTGATTGAGGGGTGATTTGGTTGTGGTGGTAGTGGTAGTGGTGATTTGAGTATGGTGGTGTTTCTAGTCTGCAGATGTTAAAAAACAAACAGTCTTTTTCTTGCAGACTGCAGATGTTTGGTCCACCTCTTCTTCTGCAGATGTCTGCAGATATCTGCAGATGTGGTCCGCAGACTACAGACATTTCCTTGCAGAAAAAACAAACAGCACCTAAGTTTGCTAAAAAAATAAGAGAAGAGTGACATATTATTTTATAGTTTACTCCTAAAATAACATAAACATGGTTATACTACAACGGATAAATTCATACATCCCATATAAAAATTGTTGAAGCAAATCCTGGGCCTCAACGAGATGATAATAACACCTTCCAACTAAGGAGAAAGAAGCTGAATCTCATATCCTTAGTTGTTGATCTCTTATTGTGAGATGCGGGTATACGCTACAACCACAAGAAAAACTGGTTAGAGGGCTCAGGAGCGGCATCTTCAAAAGCATTTTCAATTTTTAACACTTAAGTAAATTGAATTGTCAATTAAAATAACAATAGTATTTATGAGAGCATAGAGAGAGTAAAAAGATAATAACCTGTCTTGTGAAGACAAAGGAACGTATATTCATAGGAGCCATGAGGTTAAATTCTAAAGAACACCTCTTAGGGGCTGTTTGTCAACATCTAATTGAATAAGTACTGAACCAGTAAGAGGTCTGAACCAGTAAGAGGTCCGAACCAATAAGTGGTCTGAACCAATAAATGTGTTTGATTGTAAAAAAAAAATTAATAAAATAAAACAAAATAAAAACATCTGACCACTAGTGTTAAAGTTAAAGCAAAGAGTGTGAAAGAGAAAAAAAAATAACCTCCACAATAAAGAGACCACCGCTACCGCACGGCCACCGGAATCCCTACATCTACCGTCGCCGTCCACTTCTCCGGTGACCCAAACCACCTGCAATTGTTTCTTCACACTTTCTCCGGCGACTTCGCCGACGGTTTGGTAAAACGTTCACTTTTGCTCGTAATCCACCGTCGCCGTCCACTTCTCCGATGACCCAAACCACCTGCAATTGTTTCTTCACACTTTCTCCGGCGACTTCACTGGCGATTTCGGGGTTGGATTTGCAGACCGAGGTGAATCTGTGGTCTGCGACTGCTTGCGGGAGGTGACGGGAGTCGGTCCGACTCGATCTCAAATCTGACTCGGTAAGTGGTGATTCAGAGCTCTTTTTCAATCAGAGGTACCCCAACCAAACAATCATGTCTGACTGGGGTCATTCAGACCCAAACAAACAGCCCCTTAGTAACCTGGGCCTGTTGCATTGGACAAACCCGTTTTATGTCATGTATTTATGATTTTGTCCAAATGCTTCTCTAGGGTCAAAGGAGTCGTGTTTGCAAGTAGGCGGGTCCAACCCGACACAAACCGGAAAATTTTACATGAATTCAAACACGTCACGAACCCGAAAATCATGTCAAATATGTGAACCCAAACACGACACAAAAATATTCAGGTTGACACGAACACTACTTATTTGACCGATTTTATTAAAACTTCAAAATTACTAACTACAACAAAAAAAATACAACAATTATAACTTAGATATGAAATCTTATTTTAATTTTTAGTTTTAAATTTTGTTATAAAACACCTAAAATAATTAATGTATAAGCACTTATAAAAAATAAGATAGATCATAGATAGGTTAAATAGGTCAACCTACCAACCTCTTAGGTTGACCCGCACACGACCCACCTAACTAAATGGGTTGATGGGTTCAACCAGAAACTAACCCGAACCCATTTATACTAAACACAAACCTATAGATTTGTTGTTAAGTTTAAGTCGTGTTTTCCAGGCATATCATATATTCAAGCCCCTATCTCTACATTTGTTTCATTTTAAACTTCCAAATTTCAAATGAAGATATGCTTTATTAATCTTTTCAGCCAAGAAACTTTTTCCAATATTTTAAATAAAAATATATTATTAAAAAACTCTCAGTTATGCAAATAAAATGCCATAGAATTGGTAGCCCAGTGATCGGAGATAAACGTCGAAAAACCGACATGACACTAGGGGCATAAACGAGTCAGCCAGAGCTCGGCTCGTTTTGGTTTTAAAAAGTTCTAGCTTGAGCTTGGTTTTAAAAAGTTCAAGTTTGAGTTCGGCTTGTTTGTAGTTTTATTTCTAAAGATCGAGCTTGGCTCGTCAAAATTTTTTCAAACTCGAGCTCCTTTAGTAAACAAACCATAATGTGAGCTCGAGTTTGGGCTCAAGTTGGTTTAAGCTCGTTTACACCCCTAATGACACTGAAAATGAAAAATCTAATGTGACGCTGCTATGTTACTAAAGAAAAAACGAGACAACTTTCGGTGGTCTTAAACACTCGTCAAAACCAACTCAGGTTCAAACTTAATTAAAGTTGCGTACGAGACTTAAACCCTGGTATTGTTGTTAAACAAATAAAATAATAATAAATAAAAGAAATCCTTTAAAAGAAAAGTCGTTTGTCTTTATTCAGGACAAAACACTGAATTTATCATACAATCCAACTTATAACAGCATCATCACCAATCGGCGCTCTTTTGAAAAGGTAATTTTTGAAAAGTTATTTTTTAAAAGTTAATCCTATTAATTTTTCAAAAGTGATTTATTAACTTTTTAAAATCAATTTTTTAAAATTTTTTCAAACATACTTATTAACTTATTAATTTTTTAAAAATTAATAAATCAAAAGTTAATCAAAAAATTGGTTTGCCAAACATGACATCACTCAAGTATTAAAACTGCTTTTCTTCAATTCTCATCATCAGTTTATTGACATACTGATGTTTCGGGAAGTCTCACTCTAAGACGGTCCCCATCGCCCACCCGTGGCCGGCCCGTCGCCGACGTGGACCGCGCCCGCCGGAGGGACGACGATGGGGGGTGATGGATTGAGGTGGGGGTATCCGCCCCCAAGGGCGGTGTGAAGATAAGTGGTGGTGGACCCCACTATTAAAAAATAATTTTAAATTAAAATGTTTATAATTAAAATGTTTTAAAATCTTTAAATTAAAATAATAATTTAAGTATAATATTTTAATTAAAATGTGTTAATTAAATAAAAATATTTTTAATTTTTTTACATTTATAAAAATAATTTTGTAGAGTTTACTTTTTTTATTTTTTAAAATCTTTTTTTATTTATAACGGCTACTTTTTTATTTTTTTCATAACGGCTAGTTTTTTTGTTTTATTTATAACGGCTAGTTTTTTTGTTCTATTAATAACGGCTATTTTTTTGTTTTATTCATAACGGCTAGTTTACCTATTATAAATATGTTTATTCACTTGAGAATTTTTCTCAAATCACACTTCATCTTCTTTCTAACATTCTAACTCTCTTCTAAACACAATTCAAAATTCAATTCTTAATGGATCCAAGAGCTCCATTCTCTCTTTTAACCAATGAAGAATACCCACATCAGCAACCGCGTTCTTCCAATATCAACACCCTGGGTTCTCCTAATTCCCACAACCCGGGGGATTCCATATCTTCAACAATCTGGGGGATTCCACATGTTCAACAACCTGGGGATTCCCATATGTTCAACAACCTGGCTTCTCACAATTTCCACAACCGGGGGATTCCATATCTTCAACAATCTCAGTCTTCGTTGGAAGACTATCAACAATATCAAGCATGGCTTAAACATAAAGAGCTTCAAAAAGTGCAGCAATTACAATCACAATCACATAATGAACAACTAATTGATGAAGCACCATCGTCACCCAAAAAACACCAACAAAGAAGAAAGGGAAAGGAAAAGGAAAAGGAAAAGAAAAAGCTGAGAAGTCTGTTCGTATCAAGTGGGCAGCTGATGATGAAGTGTTGTTGGTTATGGCTTATGTAGCCATTTCTGAAGACCCAATAATTGCCAACAGTCAAAACCAATATGCATATTGGGGGAGGATAGAACAACATTACAATGCTGGGAACCCTCAAATTCCAAGAAATGCTCACAACCTTAGAAGTCACTAGCGCATGATCAAAGGAAAGGTTGCTCACTTTAATACGTCTTATGTTCGTATCAAGTCACAATACAAAAGTGGTTGGTCAGAAGACCAATATATAACCCAAGCAAAATATGATTACACGAACACTAATAATGCTGCCTTCACATATGAACATGTGTGGAGATAGTTAAAGACATTCCAAGTATTCTGGGCCTACCAAAGTGTATGGTCATCAAGCTTCCAAAAGAACAAAGACAAGCAGCACAGGGGAGTATACCACTTCTGCTTCGGATGCCAACTTTGGCAATACTCCCGAATCAACTCAAGAGTGGGGGGTATCACTTGATGATGATAATGATGATGATGTTGTTCTTGCAATGCAACAAGAAGATCAAGAGGAAGAACCTCTAGAAGAAGAGTCTCGAGAAGAAGCTCCAACACGTCCAATGGAGAGGGACAAGGCCAAGAAGCTGGCCAAAATAAAGGGTAAAGGCATGAATTCTTCTTCTTCACTTGCTTACGAAGCAAAAAGACTAAGTCTCGTTGAAGACTTGGCTGAGACGACAAAGGCAAAGAAGAAAGCTATCCAACATTTCGACAAAAAAATTGATAAATTCTTTGAGTTGGAAGAGAAGAAAATCCTTTTCATCGACACAAGTCATATGGATCCATTCCAGCGTGCCGAACATGAAGAATTGTGTAACGAGATAAGAGAGAAATATGGAATGCCTCGTCGCAACTAATTTTTTTAGTTTAATTTGTTGTTTCGGTTTATGTTGTGGTTTTAGTTTAATGTTGTTTTATCTACTTTTATGTAAACGCTACTTTAATTAATGAATGTTTTTTTTTCTAACGGCTACTTTTTTTTGTCTTTGTTATACGGCTAGTTTTTTTTGTCTTTTTTATAACGGTAGTTTTGTTATTTGTATAAATACCATAACGTACACCACAATCACTACAACACTTACCCCATTTTCCATACGAATTCTGAAAAAAGCATCGATGATGATAGAATACCCATGAATATTCCTCAAATGCTCACAAAAGAATTCAAAATCTTATTTCCATGATATCGAAGACCTTGCTAATCAGTTGTTTGAGCTTGACCAAGAAGAAGGGAAGTTCTTCCCGACAACGTAAGAAGCGCAAAGAGATAGATAGAGGTCGTCAGGATGGAGACGCACGATTGTGGAATGATTACTTTGCTCCAAAGCCGGTGTACGATGAGAGTTTCTTCAGACGGCGGTTAGGATGCGCATTGGACTTTTTAATCGTATCGTCACATATTTATCTGAACCAGGTAAATCTGTACACTGGAAATATTTTACGCAAAGATATGATGCTATAGGTAGAAAGGGTCTATCACCAAGACAAAAATGCACAAGTGCCATTCGTCAATTGGCATATGGCACAACAGCTGACCAATGCGATGAATACTTACGCATTGGTGAAAGTACTGCTATGAATGTCTATAAAAGTTTTGCAGGTTTATCGTGGAAATTTATTCATTTGTGTATTTAAGAAGACCAACCCAATATGACGTTGACCGGTTAGTAGCTGAACATGAAACCCATCACGGGTTTCCTGGATACTTAGAAGCATTGATTGTATGCATTGGAGTTGGAGAAATTGTTCAACTGCATGGAAAGGTCAATATACTCGTGGTGATCATGGGCATCCCACTATTATGCTAGAAGCAGTTGCATCACATGACCTCTGGATTTGGCATGCATTCATTGGAGTAGCTGGATCAAACAACGATATCAATGTGCTTAATCAATCACCAGTTTTGAATAAAATCTTAGAGGGGAATGCACTACAATGTAATTTTACAGTGAATGGGAATAACTACACCACAGGGTATTATCTTGCAGATGGTATTTATCCAGAATGGGTAACACTTGTAAAGAGTTTTACATATCTACTGGAGAATAATTTGAAAATGAAGTGGTACAAAAGGCGTCAAGAGTCTGCAAGAAATGATGTAGAAAGAGCCTTTGGTGTTCTTCAAGCTAGGTGGGCAATTATACGATCCCCAGCAAGATCCTCGAACTTACCGGTATTAGGTGATATAATGCATGCATGTATTATATTACATAATATGATTGTAGAAGATGAAGGACGTTCCATAACTAACTGGTCGTGTGAAGAGCAAGAACCAGAGCCAGAAAGTTACAATAACGGGGCACCACCATCATTTCAAACACACCTACACAGATTTAGAAGCTTACGTAACCAGGACGCGCACCATGTATTGCGGAACGATCTAATAGAACATCTTTGGGCGAATAGGGGGATTACAGAGTAGTTTTATTATTGTTTCTATTTATTAATTTCGTATGGTCGTTTTTATTTTATTGTTTTACGTTGTTGTTTTTATTTATTTTAATGTAGTTGCGGTTTAATTTTATTATTTTCTTATTTAGAATTATTTAATTTAAGTATTTACTTGATCATTTGATATTTAATTCCATTATTTATTTTAATTAAATATTTTTACAATAATAAATAATTTTATTTAAAGTAATAAAAAAAGAAAATGTGAGGTGGAAAAATAAATGTGTTTGTGGGAAGGATAGTATTGGGGGTAAAAAATGTTTGTGAGAAGAATAAATAAAAAGTTAATGTGACATGCTGATTAAAATGTTTGTAAGAAGGATGAGCTGTAATGTTTTGAACAATTCTTCTATTCTCGTCGTTTTAAATACTATTTTCATTCTCATCATCAGTATATTGACATGTCGTTTCAAGCTCAATCGAGATCGTCAAAACTTGTAAACACGGTTAAAAATATTAAAAACCACCGATTTCCTTCAATTCTCACCATTTCCGATACAAGTCTCATCAACTCCTCCACCAATGGCGACACAGCTTCTTCTCTACACTCAACTCACACTATGCGTGTTGTTAATTTCGCTCACACGCGCCTCACGCGCCGACGTGCGTTGGCGGATCACGCGACGGAGCTTGATTGGACTTCACCGGCGATGTCTGTGTACGGCGGAGTTGACGAGATCGGGATGGAGGACGACGACGGTGTGATTGGTGGCGCCACCGCCGTTGGCCGAAGATATCTGTGGTGGAAGAGGATGAGATATACATCTCCTACGGTGCATTATCGGCGAACAGAGTTGCGTGTCCTCCACGCTCCGGCAGGTCGTATTATACGCACCGTTGTTGGAGATCTAGAGGTCCGGTGCGTCCGTACACCAGAGGCTGCTCCGCCATCACTCGTTGCCGCCGGTGAAGTTCTCCGGCTAGATTGGTAGGTTAGGGTTTGTTAAATTTGTATCAAGTTACAAAAAATTTTATTTGTTGATATGAATCTATATTATGGATATAATTGTTTTGCTATTGAATGAAGAACGGTGATATGATTTTGTTTTTGAAAATTTTGGTTTTTTCGGTGATTAATTAAGCAAGTTAACAAGACGGTCGATGGGCTCATGCCTCATGGTGTAGAGACACTTGGTTGTTATTGTAATTACAGTGGTATGGGCTTAAGTCTCCTAACAAAGAAATAGATGGGTTTTAAATTTAGATTTTAGAGGGTGTGCGTTTGTTACTAGAAAATTTTATATAACTCAAGGGCTGTTTAGTTGCATCTGATTGATCCTCTGACTGTTAACTCGGTCAACTAGTCAGCGCGTTTGATTTGCAAAAAATAGGTTCTGATCGAGTCATCCCTTTTGACCCACCCTTGTTTTACCCTCTGACCCTGTCAGTTTTTTTGAGACCTCTGACCCAGTCTCCACTGCTGACCACATCAAACAGCCCCTTAAAGTATTACAATTTGTTCTTTATTTTTATATGAGTGAGTGTCTTATATTATAAGGAATGGTTATAAGAACATTCACACTAGATTCCCTATCTCCATCATCATATTACACTAAAAACATTATTTTTTTACTCTATCTTTTAATTAAATAATACTTTTTATATCTTTATTATTACATTTTCTCTCCCTTCTCTCACAACCATTTTTAAAATATTAAAAAATTATGAGGGTTGTATTGTGTTTCTCCAAATATGAGGAATCACGGTATAATCCCTATATATTTCCTATCTTCTTCACTCACAACCATCTCACATAATATATAGCATACACTCATACCAATATGGGGCACCTACTGTGAATGCTCTAAGTGCTTGCGAGTGAAAGAGGTAGAAAATTTACGGGGATCGTACCGTGTTTCCCAATTTTTAAAAAACACGGTACAACTCTCATAAATTTTTTTAATATTTTTAAAAGTGGTTGTGAGTGAATGATAAATAAAAAGTAATGATAAAATTAAGAAAAAATATTATTTAATTAAAAAAAAATTAATAATTTTAGTGTATTATAAGAATGTAGACCGGTAATGAATTGTGAATGCTCTTAGATTTCCTTACATCCTTTAATGAGCTTGGCTTGATTTAATTACCTGGCGCCTACGTTAACCAAAGAAGATTGATTTTTAACTGAAAACTGTAACTTGAAGAACAAGTAACCATTTTGGAAAGCTTTCACTTGCAAATGGAAAGTCTAATCACTCCTTGATTTCAGATTACCAGACAATCTTTATTTGAAACTATTAAAGAATCATATACACATAACTAATATTGTTTAACAATTTTTTTATCAGAGCCGTTAACTCTCACGCTTTTAATTCTGTCTCTAAATTTATATATAGTAAATGGTTGTTTTGGAACAAAAATATTTATATTTTAAAAAAATAATATTTAAAAAAATGATATTATTGTTGTATTAGTTATAGTCCTTATACTTATAGTAATTTCAGTCATACCGACATCTCATATAATATAAATAAATATTTTTTTACTAATTATTGATTATTATTTATTTAACAAGTGTAATACATGGGGCATTAATCTAGCGATCAATAAAACAGAAGTATGTTTACATCTTGCCAAATTTTAGAAATATTGGGCCGCCTAATTGAGAAAGGGCCTGTTCTAAGTCCAAACAAATTTCGAGTTTACCTCGACTCCTTGTCTCCTCGAGACTTTGACGATATCGCCCGTTTAGGTATCATAACTGATCATACACATTCATTTCCAAACATACTATATAGGAAGTGGGTAAATAGTTTTCTTTTATCTAGCGTATGTTTTCGTTTTTCGATTGACCCCTGCGATGAGCTGACCAGAACCCTATGAAAGCAATTTACACCGCTACCCAAACGGCCAAACACATTAATAAAGATTTAGTCCTTTAAATTTTAAAGTAAGAGTTCATTTATACAGATTACGAGCCCGTTCTATTAAACCAATAGCCCATTTTTGTTAAACACAACAAGCTCAAAATCTTTTCACATATTAGAAGCCCATTTTATTAAACCAGTAGCCCATTTTAGATCATTTTTGTTTAACGCAACAAGCTCAATTTCTTTAGGAGCCCATTTTATAAGCCCAGTAGCCCATTTTTTTAACTAAATTGCTTATGTGTGTGGGACTGTGGGCATTGTTTTGAATCCGTCTAGTAATTTTCATGAATTTGATACATCAAAGATAATAAAGTAAACAGATGTATCCATATAATTTTGAATTTGATGATAAAAGCAAACTTGAGTTTAAACTCCCTAATTACATTAATCATTTGAAAGCATATAAAAATTCATCAACTCGAAGAGTATATCTAATCTTGTAAATTTCATGATGGAAACAGAGAAACATAGTGTATCCTTCCCCGAATTCATCAGTGATGCCGAAGGAATTGTTCATTTTAATCGTTGATCTGTTGCTTACTGAAGTTATCATTAGTTTTATCGATTGCAAATGCAAGTGTCAAATATTTTTAAATGAAGCATGTGAAGAAAGAATAGTGTAGTCATATGGATGATAAATACGTGAACGATTCTTGCATTCGCTACATGGAAAGAGTATTTAAGAATGTCTTGATCGAAGATGTAATAAATTGTTTTTCAAAGATATAAACTCATACAAGACAACTATAGAATTTTATGTTATATCTTCTCTAATGACACAAGATTATTATTATATATTTATTTGGTACCCTTTCTTGGCTTTGTATTTTTTTATTTATATGACCCGACTCGAAAATAGTGAACAAAAGATTTGAACTCCGAGATGAGAGACATTCTAGCACTGAAAAACCAACCATGCTTGTATCGTGAAAATTTTCTATAAAAAATTTAAATACTGAGATGAGTGGAAAATTTCTAGGTTTACCGTTGCCCATATAGTAAAGTTAAAATTGTACGTTGGTTTTCTTTACAAAAACTAACAGATATTATTCTCATTGTTTATAAATATGATCCTTTCTGATAGTAAAAATGACGAAACATGTTCGTCATATTTAAAATGTAAAAATTAAAAGTGCGATAGAAACATATCACATGTATAATTAACTCTATTTTTATAGGATTCCACAAATCCAAATAAAGAACACGTGTTAAACAATTTCTAATAAAACATCAAATTTATAATCACCCTTGGGTAAAACGGAATTTGATTTTGCACCTTTGTAATAGATGCATGCATGGTGAAAGTAGCAGCATGGAATATTAGGGGTGATTCGAGCGTCTTGCAGCTTAATTGTAGTTTATATTAGCACATGAATATTAAAATTTAAAAGTATCATATCTCTTGAACGTGATTTGTTTCGTTTTTAATTTTTATTCAAGTGTATTTGCTTCCTTTATTAACAACGTTTTTCATGATTTATTTTCTTAAGCTTATCTTCATCCAATACTGCACTTTATCAAATCAAATTAAATAATAAAATATAGAGGTATCATATTTTTAAAATAAATGAGATACTTTTTAATATGGACACATATTTAAACACGCATCTTTATTTAACCAATACCTTTTTTTGTAGTAAGTAATGGTATATAATATGAACTCTCAACTACCCTTTTCAACATATGGGGGCCTAAAAAAACTTTAGTTGTTAGAGGAGGCATAATTTAAACACGTGACTTTTAATACATTTAGAAACTTAAACAACTGACTTTTATAGTACGACGGTTTAAGCATCACTAACGGATGACCTCAAAAACGAATCCATGTCACCCTTGTTCACCTCTATCGGGCTTTTCCCATCTAATGGCTAAACGGCTTGAAAAGCACCCCTCTCATAAAGATCGTTATGAAAGTGTGCAGGCGAGAAGTCTATTCTACTCTTTCATTCACATCAGCCATATCTTATCCATCTTTTTTATACGTGAGCTTAAAGCCGCCCTAAAAACCAGCATTAGAGACGCTTTTATGAAATGAGCTCAAAGATAGTTTCGTTGTTTCAAGTTTATGATTGTCAAAGAGGATTAAATATCATTTGAAACTGCTCTAGTCTCTTTAATGTTGTGATCAATATTTATAAAAGAGTCACTACTAGAAAAATGACCCTAATGTAACCTTTTTGAAGAGTTTTTTTTATTTTCTGATATATATATATATAAAAGAGGTTAAAAGATTATTTATTTTATGGTTTTATCCTTCACACTATCGAATTAGGTTATCAGATAGTGGTGTTGGATTGTTGAATTCAAAAAACAAATGCTGGATCGGTAGATAGATTTCGAAGGCTATGTCAACAAGTAAAAGTAGGCCCTTAAAATAGAAAATTTATATATAAAACCAAAATTATTAGTAATGGTAAATAGGCTAATCTACTTATAATGATTATTGACTTGTTTAATTTGTAAGAAATAATGAGGCAACGAGTCCTATTAAGTATCACTGATTAGTTTATAATTTTATAAATGGTAATTAGCGTATAATAAGTTTATACTAGTGAATTCTTAAAGATTAAAGTTAACTTTTCGAGGGTCTCCCTTCAGTTAAAGAGACAGAGCGTAACCGTCAAACAAAATTAACCTACTCTACATGAACACAAGAAAACAACTTGGGCCCACTCTTAAAAACTGGCCCTCACGATCGTCTACCCGGCACCCCACAAGGTGACAATGGCGGTGTGGTGGTGGCGACAGAAAACAATAGCCGGTGGGTAGTGATGGCTCATTCGAACCTCTTCTACGAGATTTTCGTATACACGGAGATCATGTTTAACACTCCAGAGGTAGTCCGAAACTCTTAATGTGAGTCACATGGCATGATTGTGGTCTATATATTTTGATTAATGGCTGCAACCGGTCAAGTTGGAGAGTCTAAGTGGGGACACAGGGTGCGATTTTGACACATGATGGTCCATGTGAAGTGAATGTGGTGGTGGATTTGGTCCTACACTTGTGTAATATTAAATAGCAACGTATCTTGTCACAAGGCTGGTTCGTTGGTTCGGCGAAATTGACCGTAGGTGGCTCATGGGTGACCCACTTATGGCTGACCCCTCCACAACATGTGACAATTGATTAATCTAATACAAAACCCCTTAAAATATGGATTAAGATAGGATTAATTATGAAGTTTGTTTTGCTTAAGGATCGGTTATGGTATTAATAAATATGGTTGTTAGTCTTTTTTATTTGAATGGTTGGTTGTTAGTATTTGATTGTGATTTTTGAGACAGATTTTTTAGTGATATGTTATAGAATGATAAATGCATGTAAGTTATTGTATATGTCTGTGACCTGTGGGGTTCGTTGCATCATCAACCTTTTTCACATTTTTTTGCATTTTATTCGATTTAAACGCTTATTTTGTCATTATAAACATACACCATAGAATCTTCCATCACATTTTTATTTTATAAAATACAAGAAATGATGGGAATTATCAAAATACATTAATGACAAACATGTTTTTTTTAATAAATAAGTACCAAAAAATCTATAGACTAACGGTACCATAAGTGCTGAAAATGTGTCCCTTATGTGGATGAGGGTACAATCGTGTTGTGAATAAAAATGTAGATTTAAAATTAGGATTAAAGATTGTTTATGTTGGTCATTCCAAAGAAATATACACTCAGAGTCTAGGAGCGTTGTGCTCACTTGGTTTCAACGAACAAGATTCAACAATGGTACAAAAATTGTAAAATATTTAGTATTTATGTACGTTAAGAGATTCATGAATGAATGAATGATGGTCACATAGTCCATTTGTTATATAACTTTCATGAATAGAAAATGCCTAAAACAAAAGAAAATAAAAAAAAAAAAAACTACACAAGTAGAACCACTTCTTGGAGAAAATGATGCGATGGTGTTATTTGAATCTTGAATTAGACCCACCAATCGGGGTCTACAATAAATTTGTAATCTTGCAAGTGTTTGCGATTCATTCATTTCATGTGAAGATAGTGTCAAGATGATATAGGTTGTTTTATGCATAATTTGTTTTTAAGATAAAATAGAACCTTAATATTTGTTTTGAAATAAATCAGATGTCCAAATTCACTCAATAGTAACAGTTCAAAGAGCGATCAATATATTAAGGTGATTTTAAAATTTCCGTTAATATTTAAATGTGATTAATTGATAAAGCCACTAGCCAAATATGATGATACACTAATACATGCATGAAATCAAGGTTTTTAATAAAAATTAATTAATTAATTAATTAATTATTTATTATCTTATTTGCATAAAAATATTTTGTTTGAGATATTCGCATCGTAAAAAGGTATATTTATATGGAAAGTTTACGGTACAAAGTAAACAATTCGTGCAAAGTGTACGAAGTGATAACAGCCATTGATCTAAGCGATGGACGGTTCAGATTAAAAATAAAAATAATTGCGCAAGAAACGTATATGGAGGGGTAGATTTGGAAATAGCCTACAATTGTTGAATTTTTTTAAATTCTCCCCGTTTTTTTAAACGTATATAACTTTTTATATGATATTATTTTTTTTAAAAGTACACCATAAAATCAAGTATTTTATCCTTTTTAATATGAGTATAGTATTGCTATACTTTTTTTTTTAATTAGTATTTTTTAAAACGTCTATGTGTTATGCGTATAACTTGCGTGATTATTAATTGCGTAATTACGAATATAACTTGCGTAATTATCATATAACTTGTATAAAAAACACGTGTCACGAAAATTACACTTTATATAGAAAACCGATTACCAAATATGAAAGATGCACAAAAAATTAAAACTTCACAATTACGCATGTTACTTTTTTAAAATTTATTTAATTCATATATTAATTGTATATATATATATATATATAATATATATATATATATATATATATATATATATATATCTATTATTATATATATTATAACAATAATAATATATGAATAAATAAATGAAAAAAGGAACATGCGTAATTGTGAAGGTTGAAATTTTGTGTTGCATCTTTCATATGTTTCCATAATGCACATGCATGCTTAGCTTCAACATGACATCCCATCAAGTATCAATATGACCCCCAATTTTTACCTTTCCATTTTTCCCACATGACTTTGGACACTCAATCCCCAACGTTAACTCCATACACATCTCATCTAGTTATAATTCTCATGTAACGCTTATTTTGCTTGTGCAAATTGGTATGTGCTTGTATATCTTTATATGCTTGTATAGATTACTTGGTGAATGGATCTCAAAATCATGAATATAATATATGAATGCGACAAAACCAAGTAACGCGAGGAACAAAATAAAAGTATAACGAAACAAGAAGTTACTTACAGAGATATGTTAGAATGAAAGTGTTATTTTGTAGAATTTAAAAATGTAATTGTTATTTGTGATACATGTTAAACACTCTTAATATGTTAGAAATGTAATTATAATCGTTTGTGTTTTATGTTATGGCCCTAATATGGAGTGTTCTAGATGATATATGTTTACTATAGTACATTGGCATGTATGTTATGTAAATATATAATAAGAAATAGTGTCATGTGCTCATGAAGAGTGTGATGGTGCATCATGATCGATGATTATGGACATTTGTTACTAAATAAGGCTACCTTGGTTGTGATCTATTTGATAACTAGCTAAAATGCACCGTGGTAGTAAGTTCTTTGTATTTGCGATGAAACCTTAATCCAGTGTGGTAGTTTCTTCCAAGTGATTAGAAACTTACTGTGTTGCTAAGTCAGTCCGATTTACCTCTCATGTGTTCGGCCTAAGGGTATCCGACGTGGTTGGTTGGCATGTCCAGTATCACATTTTTTGCAGCCTTAACATAAAAGTGATCAGGAACTTAGCATTCTCTACGTCTTGAGCCTTGAGGTCCTTCTCGGATAAAGAACATCTAACCTTTGGGGATATCTCAATCTAATATGTTGATGGGACTTTATAAAGGATTTAAAAGACTTTAATGAGGATACCCCATCCTCGATGTTTGTTTTTCACTCTCTACATAAAGTTCTTGCTCTTTATCACTTGAATCTATCTCATCATAATAACTGTTTTTATTTAACCTGGTTCCTCTAGAATCAAATCTTTTTTCACAAACAGTTTAAAAGGTGACAATGAATCAATGGTTCAATTAGTTTCTAGTTAAATCAATCTGTTCACCTAGTACTATATAAAATCACTAAAGCAACAAACAAATTTTTGTATAATTTATAT
Organism: Flaveria sonorensis; assembly: GCA_025506505.1. Taxonomy (NCBI): domain Eukaryota; kingdom Viridiplantae; phylum Streptophyta; class Magnoliopsida; order Asterales; family Asteraceae; genus Flaveria; species Flaveria sonorensis. Next base: position 26,894 of record JACCIY010001509.1, on the reverse strand, counting down.
TATCTTTATTTTATAGATACTTTACACAATAAATTTTAGCAACCACCCTAACCATAACTTTTCATCCTCCTATTTTCCCTCAATCTTCAATTCATGAATTTGAGGAACTTGTTGGTTGCTTTCTTCCATGAAATTGATGAGGTTCTCGCTTGAAAATAACAAAATATTTAAATTAATTAAATAATAAAAAGGAATATTATGGCCTAATATAGTAAACATGGAAAAGTGGAAAACTGAATTGAGAAGAAAATGAAGGGTGAAAAGTGGCAAGTTGAACAAGTTGTGTCCTCGGGAGTTGGATTATTATTGTGTATCTTTCTTAACAGTAAAAGATGATTACATTATTTGTTATCTATCATATTCTATGTTGCATCGTACAAAATACAAATACCCTAAAATGAATAAAGCATAAAGCATTTTCCTTCAAGTTTCACAATACAAAAGTATATAATTAAACTTTCTTAAATAGATGACTCTGCAAGTTATTATTTCGTACACAATTTGATAAATTAATCTGATAAATTAAATATTTGTATATATTATTTTTCAAATAAAGGCAAAATACAAAAACTTGCAATGCCATTATATAATTCTAGAGTTTCATAATCAAAATGATCGAACCGTCTAAATCATTTGTTTAAGACTTATGCTTTCTGGTTCAGGGCCGGTTCAAAAAAACAGAATTAATGGTTTAGTTTTTGGTTTTTAGTTTAAAACCTGAATTTAATTGTTTGGTTTTTTTTAGAAGGTGAAACAGACTAAGATATTAAAGTATCAAGAACTCTTATAAAAAAATTCATATTATCAAATGTCTTAACATCAAGTAATCAGAATAATAATTAGTATAACAAACTTTTATAACAAAACGTCACAACATATATAAAACCATATCACATGCCAAAGTAACTAGAAAAACACATAGCATAAATAGCGAGGCACATAGGTGGCAAACTCAACATAAAACCTCATATTAAAAGGTGACACCGCTATCTTAAACTAGCACCACGGTTTTTGTATAACATAACGTCGTAACTGATATTGCAATGACATGCTATGGACTCACCTCACGTGTATGAGACATGTTTTAGCTAACAAAATACAAAACATGTAAGTAGCTTAGGTACCTCACATATCTAAGTTCATATCAAATATCAAACTTTGTATCTATTCGAACATACGACGACGAGTACAAGCATAGTAAAACAAATTGCATGGTAAGTATCAAAGTGCAGCCGTAGTAATCAGAAAAGCCATGAACCATATTATCATACCGAAGAAAATTACATTAAAAATTTAAGAGTATGGGATGTTTAAAGATCGACCTAAGAGATTTATTTAAGGACTTAAAGATATGCATATCTTAGTTGATAAGGAAATACAAAACAATTCTAAGTCATTTCCCTAGATATCGTGCGAACTTACAATGAAGTTGTATCTTAAACGACGGTTTCAGGACGTTAATTTTAGCATTACCATTATGACGTACATGGTATCAATGGATTTTAGGATCTTTGTACAAAGTTGTATTTAATTATCTCTAAAGATTTAGGTAATTAAAATAAACACTAGTTTGGCATATACCCACCCTTTTCTACTATGTATCATAAGATACCTACGTTGACACGTATCTTCAGTGTGCTCTCATTTTTTGATAATTTGTGAGAAAGTTGCTGAATACTAGTCACACATGATATAATTTACAAGTCAATGATGAAAAATCAATTGATCTTATGTTTTCTAAATACATATAATATGTTTTGGAGCACAACTACTAACAAAGTGATATATCTTTCTATATATGCACCTATGAGTTACATAATAATGAAATCATTGTCTAAACCTCACAACATAAATAGGACACTCAAGTATCGTTTTGTCATTTCTATGATTCTTCCACACGACACTAATAAACATGAGTTGATTTCGCTTATGTATTGAACTCTATCAGCTAACACAAATGAATATACTTAACTTTATTAATTACAAACAATATACAAATGAATTTGATACACGAGTTCTCCTTCGCTACATCATGATCAAGATTCACCATTCTGTCACCTAAACATAATTAGATCATACAACATCTATTATTACTTTTAAATCTACACATATATTCAATATAACTTGGACACTCAGACATTTTAGAGATAAACAGTTTTATAACACATCTTGCTTCTCCTACTAGACCACACTCACTTTGATTAAATGAATTTATTACTACTTTTAAACTCCAATAATTTAATCATACTTACTCCAACTTTAATATACTCACGACTCAATAATTAATAATACTTCACTCCAATTTGAATACTCACGACTCGGCCCGAAGCCAAAGACATACAATTTTACTATCAGACAATCGCAGATAACCCAAGAGAAGCAATATTTAAGTGAGGAATCATGTTAGCCTCTAACCAGAGTCTAAAAAGAGAGACTAGTGGTCTAGTAGGAAAGCATGTGTGATTAGTTTCAAGTTTGGGTGGACCATATATAACCGCAATTTGGTTGGCAAATTGCACATCTATCTTTTGTGGCATTTATTGTCTAGCTTTTGGGGTGACTTTTTTATTATTTATTATAATATAAAGTCATTACAATTACCACAGAAATTCACATGAAAAAGAGCTTTGATGTCACACATTCCCTGCTGCTTTCTCGTTAATAATAATAATAATATTTTTATTATACATTTAATAATAATGTTATTATACATACATACATCACTCATTCACCCCCCCTGCATTCCTTATACGCCGGGCGTTTTCTTTTGATTTTGGTTTCTCACGTAAAAATACTCAAATTCTATTACTACCTTTTAGAAATAATGAGTTTAATAAAATATTTATTAAACAGTTAGTAATAAAATTTTAAAATTATATAACAATATTGATTAAAAAACATAATATAAATACTAATGAAGAATATTGAAATTTAAAATAGAATACAAGCATATTAAATATAACATGATATTTAAACAAGTAATAATTTTAAGTTAATATATGCAATATTATTTAATAACTAGATTGAAACGAAGATAATAATATTTGGCTTGCAGATTTGTTACATATGATTTGCAGATTTGTAACATATGATGCAACAATTAACTTTTTATTATGTATAAATTATTATTATTATTATTACTTTTTATTGATATGTTCACATTATAATTGATGTGGCTAAAAATGACCTATATTTTCTAGTTATTAATTAATATTTTATAAATTTTAATATCGAAAAAGGTTCTCTTTATAAGGATTGCACTTATTTTTTCCTCCTAGCATATATTATACAATTTAAATTAATAAGTAAACTTTTAATCAGTTTCTTCAGTTACTTTTCATTAGAATTGATCATAAATACGCAAGTTAACAACCAAATACCTCAGTTATATGCACATGTGTAGGAGATCCTGGGTACGTATACGAATATATATTTTTCTTCGATGCTGACTTCAAATTTTGCGGCGTGCACATATGTTATAGAAAAGAAAATCCACACAATGCTAGTGAGTTCGAATTATTACAGAGAAAAGATTTATTGAAATATTTTATCATAATTAGCAGATATGATTTGATTATGTTTTTTTTATAATTATCTATATTATAATCAAATTAATCAATAATACTTAATAGTTAATACCTTACGAAGTTTTCATAATTTCTATAGTAATAGCATAAGAGAAACATAAATGAAGACAACACTAGGGTTTAGTGGCCGCCAAAGATAGATTTACGTACGAATGACGCTTAAACGATAAGTGCACATGTATCAACTGTATGTACGTTGATGAATTATAGAACATGTTTCGTAATCTTCTACTTGTTCGTAACTGCTCATAAGAATTTAATTCATGTGCTAAATCCTTTATTTTGTGAATTCACACTCAAACTTTAATTACGAGTCCGATTTAATAACTTCTATTTAATACAAGTTTTGTCAAATGAAACAATTAAGAACAAGTTAATTACCACGTAGACAAATTCATCGTATCAATTTGACATGTATTTCTAAAGTGTCTTTAGATACACTGAACTACGATTATGCATGTCGTTTTCACTAATTAACTACTTAATTATTGAATTTAAACGCCGTTCAAATAGAATATTACCTTTTAAACAATACATGATCTATTAATTACTTCCCGAATCATTTTCATGTGCTTCAAATTAAGACTAATCTTTCACATTTTATATTCTGTTACCATGTTTGAATTGAATACCATCAGTTGTTTGAGTTTGTGTCTTAGTTTTCATTTTATATTTATCTCCAATTCGTCCAAAATCAATGGTTGGAGTCAACATTCATAGTGTAAACCACTATAAATGTAAAAGTCTTTCTTTAAATGTAAAAGTCTTTCTTACTTGAAAAAATTAACCCATGCATATACCCTTCATAGCCTTTTTAGCCAAGTTGGGTGGGCAATGAACATTTTTGTTAATAGAAATTTATTTATTAGTGCAAAAAGTTAGAAATTTAACAAAGGTTCGAAACTCGCTTGTAAAAGCTCGGCTCGAATTAATTCGGTTGTAAACGAATCGAGCTGGCTTTGGTTTGGTTTGTAAATGAGTAAAACTCGAGCTAGCCTTGGCACAGAATGTGTGACCTGTCGCATCATACGCGTAACCCACTAGTTTAATTAAATAGATAATTATAAAGAATATGATGTGAAAGATATTTAAAAAATGAAATGAAAGATGAACTGTGAATGCTATAAATGGTATATTTATTCGTGCAATACAAAGAGCAAACGCACAGGATAAGGCTATATGTTGTAGAGGGGCTCTATCCATATGTGTTGTGGGGCTATCCTGTAATATTGCTACATGTATGTTGACTGCATGATGACTAGACACTGGATAGAGCTCCTGATCAAGTACTCTGACCCTGGTGTGAATCAGGTGATCAGGGGCTCTCACTTACGCCTCGCGACCTCCCTCAAGCCCTCGTGATCGCGCCCGTTGGTTGCGGTGTGTACAAACAGGGAGGCTGGCCATGTGGCTCGCGCCCAGGTTCGCGGCTCCGACAACACATAGCCTAAATTGTAATTACACAAAATTTAGTCGCAGATAAAAGATCTCTATGGCAAGTAGGCTTAATGAAAGTTACATTGAAATGTCTCTTCTAACCCAATCATGTCAATCACATTGCAAACTGAAATACGATAATTTTTTTTTAGTTTTGTTGAAGGCGACCGATCCTTAACGAGGCCTTTGACTATAGGGTCAAGGCAGCCAATAGTGAGACGAACCACATAAATAACAATGGATGCATTGGCCACATGATATGTGCAGGTGTTACCGTCCATGTTAGTACACATGGAATTATATCATTGCTTCATATACAAACGGTCGACCGTATTATATTGGTGGCGCCGCCTAGAGGGGACAATTTGTCACTAATTTGTGACCGAAGAAAGTCAAAGGGACAAAAACAACAAAAATAAGAAAAATTGGCCTCAAGATATAGGCGGTTGTTACCGTTCATGTTAGGAAATATGACATTATATCATTGGCTTCATATAATCTGTCGATCGTATTATATGGCGGCAGCACCCATGTTGAAAGGGGTGATTTGTGATCGAAGAAAGTAAAAGGGACAAATGAGAAAAATTGGCCTTATGATATAGGCAGGTGTTCCCGTTCATATTAGGACACATGACATTATATTATTGGCTTCACACAACGGTCGATCATATAATATGGACAGGACCGCCCATGTTGAAGGGGACAATTTGTGACGGAAGAAAATCAAAGGGGGACGAATGAGAAAATATTTTGGTCACAATGACATTTGGGGATTTACCTAATATAATATACTACATGAATCATGTAGACATTTATGCATGTTTATTTAGATGTGATTTATAAGACGCTTTCTTCACAAGTTCTTTATTCCCTATTCCACCATTTATGATTATTTTTTTTATAACATTGGCTTTTGTAGTTCTTGTGATATTCATCTTATAAATTATTTTGTACTAAGCATGACTATGGTTGTCAATGTTTATTGAATCCACTGGTTGGACGTCGCACTAGCAGAAATGAATGACGTAATAATACAAAAAGTAAAACTATGTATGTATATGAAAATAAGATATTTTTTGGTGTAGATTTATGGTTTTAATAAAATATAAAGACTTTAACAATAAAATAATTTGAAATACTAATTTATCAGAAAATCAGATTTTAAAGAAATTTTTTTTAATAAATAATTTTGAAATCTAAAACTTGGTCTGGATACCTTGTTCTCTAATGTCAGTTCAGATAAAAATAGTTTAAAGATTCGTAACATTATCAGTTTTATGATCAGTTCTCGTTCCCACTAGTTATCCAGTTTAGTTTTAAAAACACCATCAATTGAACACATATATTTTAAAAATGATATATAAACATTAAATACTATAATTATTTAATATTATATAACTTGTAACCCTTATGAAAATGAATGTTTCTTATATACAATTTTTATTCAAAACAATCATTTGATCTTTTCTTCATAAATTCCACTTATTATCCGTACAATCTTTTAACCAAGATTAATGTAAAACATCAATAATGCAATGATTCTCATCTTCTTCATATGGCCTATGGCCAATTTGACAACTTTCAATCTTAATTAAAGATCCCTTTCATAAATTTATAATATTCTACTATCATCCTTAGTTATCACGTGCCCCCAATATTTTCCATCAGAAATTATAATATCATTTCATTTTCAATATTTTTTCTACATAATTCCAAATCCAACTTGCACCCCAAATCCCCAATCTCCACAGTCCACACCCCTATATATATCAACAATGATCACGTCTTCCATAACAATCATCATCATCTTCACATCCTCTGTTCTTCAGAAAAACACAAACAGTACAAAATTCATCAACCAAAATCAACAAAGATACTGCAAAAACCTTCAATTTGATGACTATGGAGTGGGTTAGAGGTAAAACGATCGGTCATGGAAGCTTTGCTGCTGTAAGCTTAGCAAAACCCACAAAACAGAGCTCCAATTGTCCGCCATTAATGGCGGTGAAATCTTGTGGGGTGTCTCACTGTGAATCGTTAATCAACGAGAGAATGATATTGGAAGAGCTCAAGGATTGTTCAGAGATTATTCGGTGTTTCGGCGATTCGATTACGGTGGAAAACGGTGTTAGATTGTATAATGTCGCGTTGGAGTATGCCTCTGGCGGAGCTTTGTCGGAAAAGGTGAAGAATTCCGGTGGGTTCCGGCTGCCGGAGAGTGAAATCCGGCGGTATACGAAGTCAATTCTGAAGGGGCTTCAGTTTATTCATCGAATTGGGGTTGTACACTGTGACATCAAGCTTCAAAACATCTTATTGGTTAACGATGGTGGGAAAAACACCGTCAAAATCGCCGATTTTGGGCTTGCGAAGAAGACCACCGGCGCCGGAGAAATGAACTGTAAGTACGAAATTAGAGGTACTCCGATGTACATGGCGCCGGAGACGGTCACCGGCGGCGAACAGGAGTCACCGTCGGACATTTGGGCACTTGGGTGTATGATAACGGAGATGATCACCGGAGAACCTGTGTGGAACTGTTCCGACGTCGGAGCTCTGTTGATGAAGATCGGAATCGGTGGAGAAACCCCACAAATTCCGGCGAAATTGTCCGACGCCGGCAGAGATTTCATCGGAAAATGTTTTCTGAAAGACCCAAGAAGACGATGGACAGCAGAGATGCTTCTGAATCACCCATTCATCACTTTTGATTCAATCACAGTAACAGAGTATCAAGAAACAGAGGATCAGATATCTCCGAGAGATCCGTTTGATTTTCCCGATTGGGAGTCGGAGGAGTCGCCGGAGATGGGGTGTTTGGCCGGAGAAGATGAGGGGTTCCGGCGGGGGTCGCCGGAGATTTCGCCGGAGATGAGATTGGGGGAGCTTGTGGCTGATCGGAGACCCAATTGGTCTGTTTCGAACAGTTGGGTGAAAGTAAGATGATGACAGAAGCAGATTTCAGAATATTATTATTTTTTTAAAGTTTTGAGGCGGATTCTTTTATTATTTTTAAGCAGCAAATTGTTGCTATCGAATTGTAAATACAAATAGATATGTGGAAGGTGTATATACACGTAGTTCTGTCAGAATATGACTTCAGTAACAATATATTATTATTCGGTTTTATGTTCACTACAAATACAGAGTATACAGAGTTAATTTTAATCATAGTTGTATGAAAAGGAGGCATGAAGATTAATGCGAAATAACTTCTTTCTTTTCAACTATATTTTCATGAGCACTAGGTACAACTAACTACTTGAGTAACTGTTTATTTCAAGTTATGAAGTTGTTATTGATTGAACAACATATCATGCAAACCTAAACTTGTTCTATCCAAAAAAACATAAATTTAATCTAAACATCAAATAACATATTGTTACGCCCTAAAAATAGAAAACTGAAAAACGGTTATGGACAGTTTTAATTAGGTGGTGGGTTTTTTTAGCTCAAGTATGTTGTTTCTCATTTATATCTTACATGTATTTATATTGTATGTTATTACATTATTTATAACGGCTAACTCGTATACTATGTAAGTGTACTTATAAATCAACATATTTGTTTATTATGAAGCTTGAACGCTCAACGACTTATGAAAAAACATTTTTCTAACATATTGAAACTGCTAAGCAACATATCATGTGATAGGTATTATTATTATATTATATAGTAAAATCTTATAAAACACGTATATGAGGCATGATTTTACATATATTATACGGTGTTTGCCACCTTGAAAGGAACCGTTTTAAGGGACATTTCTAAAAGGTTTAATTATTGATACGTATACAACAACTCATGAGAAGTATATGATAACACATGACCAGCAAATCATTATAAGAAAACCAATCATTTGGACATCTGAATCTGGGTTTTAATTTAAAATAATAATATTTTTTGTGCATCTAATTATATTTTAATTATTTATTAAAACGATGGGAGATGTAACTTGCAAGAATCATATTACGGTGTTTAAAGCAAAGCAAAGGCTGAAAGCAAAGATCTTTCTGCCACAAATTTGCTGTCTTTTGCAGGCTTAGATCATATGACCTCTTTAAATTCATTTTATTTTTATATATTTATATTCATGTTATAATTAACAATATTCAAAGCACCTCTTGCTTTACAACTCATTAGTTGTTTTTCCTATAAAGCTCGAAGATTTAGAATTTCAATCTATATTTATCATGATAAGATGAGATACGTAATTTTACTTTATTCTAATATGATTTTGAATTTCATTTACTACTTTGAAATTTTATTTGTTATCCTTTTGTAGACAAATATTAGGTGTCAAAATTGTAAGAAAAACAGTAACAATAATTTTAGTAAACACACATATGTACTTTAATAAAATATAACAAAACATCTTAGATTACACATTACACATATCTTCCAATATTGGACTTTTTAAATCATAGTATTTTTATTTTTATTTACTTTGGTTCCTATATGCATATATTGGAAAGTATTTCATAAGAAACGCCTCAATAATAGTGTTAGATAAATATTGAACATTGGAAAGTGTTTCCATATTCTCCTTTTATCGTAGAGATCTTGAAGCTTAAAGATTAAAGGGCGCTAGCGGTATATACTTGCTCGTAATCTTGTTCGGATGTGGACTCGCGAGAAAGGAAAACTATTTTGATTCCTTACCTTCAAGGCTATCCATGCATCAAGAGGATTTCAACCCTACAACAACCAAAGTGCTTTAGAAGACCAATTTCTAAACCTCTTAAGATTGTTCTTTACTTTACATGAATGCATGCATATGGATCCTTTAATGTTCTGATTTCAAGGGTATATTTTAAATGTGACTTTTATTATTCTTTTATGATTGACTTATTGCATTTTAACTCTCATTCATTCAAAAACAACTAGCTATTAATACTTAAATTAGCATAATTAAAAAAAAATCTTACCATAACAATTTAGGGCTATATATTATATTTGCCTTAAACTAAAACATGAAAATGATAACATATAAACAATTCATTTCTTGTGTGCCCAAAAGTAGAGGTGAACAAAAGAGGGTTTAATTTTGAAACCGGGTCGGTTGTGGTCAAAGAAATCCAAGCGGGGTTTGACCGGTTTATGGGTCGGTCCAACCCCGTTTCAAGAGGGCAAAATGGAAAAATAAAAATAAAAAAATGGATTTAAACCTGGGCGGGTTGGGTAGAACCCGGTTTGAACCCGGGTTGGGGTGTGAAGGGGACAAACCGGTTTGAACCCTACGGGTTGAATCGGGTTGGACACGGTTGAGAAGCTACCGGGCTGAACCGGGTCGGTCTGGTTCTGAACTCGGGTTCAATGTGCACCGCTACCCAAAAGAGTGGACTTCATTTATTATGTTTCCACGAAATCTTCAAAATTCAGATGTTTACGGCCCATTATTCTGGACAATAAATGGGCCCAGTAGAAGCAAGCACAGAAATAGATTATGTAAGCCACTAAAAAGTGTTAAAGATAATAGGTCAAAACGCAAATCGTAAAGTATCCATTCTCTATTCTCTATATTCTATAGTCAAGCTGTGTTGAAACTGAACAACTTTTGTTTTTCACGATTAGAAATCAGGTGACATCGAACTGAACCGGATAAAATTGAAATAATCAATTTTTCATCTTTAAAAACCGGTTTACTGGTTACCCCAAGAACCGATTTTACTGTTGTTGACTCAAAAATATGGCCATACCGGTTTGAACTCGGATCAAGTTTGGGAAAAGAACCAAAATGTGCACCTCTATCTTCAACCGTTATAAGGCTATGGTGCTTCTACATAAATCCTACACAGGCCCAAGGTTGAGCCAGAATGATCCGCTTATGTTTGTATACGGTTAGTTTAAAACATTTACAAACGAATACAAACATAGTCATTTTCTTAACAAATACACACGAAAAAAATTGTGTTCCCTTAATTGTTCGTGTGTGTTTAGTTAAAATTAAGTAAATAAAAATAAATATGTTGTGTTTGTGTTATCACTTCCCAACACAATTTATATACATAACTCGTAGGGAAACATGCGCGCTTTGACGGAAGTATTAAAATTTATAAGGCTCGATCTCAAGGATTTGTACGTTAGTACTCCGCCTAATGACAAATTCATGTCTAAATGTTGAGATGATAAGCACATTGTGACTAAATCCACAAATTTATGGAAAATCATAATTTAAATGTTGTAAGAGAAAAAAATTGTTAAAAAAATAAAACAAAACCTTGAATAAGCTTTCATGACTTGTATGTTTGTGTTTCGATAACTTATATATTATCACGCACAACTCAATATTAAATAAATTAAACATGGCAGGGATGCAAATAAAATTGGTTAAATTATGGGTGATAGGTAATGTCCTGGCGAATAGATTGAGTGGCGGTTTCAGGAGTTGCACGGTGAAGCGAAAGAAGTGAAAAGAAAAAAAAAAGATTTTTTAATACTCTTTCTTTCCACTTTTCCTTCCAAAAGAAGTGAAAGAAAATGAAATGAAACTCTGTAATAATTTTATTTTTATCATTTTATCATTCTAATCTAGTTTAACTATAATATTTAAATAATATAATAGTTTTTTTTTTTAAATTTTCCTCTCAACTCGGGTACATATAACATATTTTTCTTCTGAATTTCATTTCTCTTTTTTTTTCCTTTTCCGTTTAATTTACTCATGAACACAACATAAGAGAGATGAAGCAGAAGCAACAAAAAGCAGTATTTAAACAGACGACTGTTGATGCAACTCTTTGGTACCGGCTAAACGAACAACAACATGAAATTTCTCTTAAATAACAGTGAAAACAATAGCGAAATAACATAACAAGATGAATGATGATGCAAAAGAAAGGCGGAAAGCGAAAACCATTTCTAATTTTCCCATCTTGAGAACTTACGTCGAAACAGGATGCCCTCCAACCACTCTCTCCAACCTTACAAGTGGCTCATAGACAATAAATGTCACTCACGTTACACGTAAAATTTAATAAATTTCAACATTGCAAACCCCAAGTACCATGAATTCACCCATAAAAAAGTGCATGATACCATAACATAGTGGCAATTTAATATCATATGTTTCTCATTAAAATAAACACAAAAATGAATAAAACAATTACAGATCAATTCACGTTCCCACCCACCACCGACACCTTGCTTCCAGGTCATCATCATCTCCACCACCGGTCAACGCTCAACCTTCAGATCTTCAAGAAACTAAACAAAAATCAACTGCAAATCCACCATTGTTGGTTTACTCAACGGTGCAAGAGTTCTTGAGTGAAATTGGGACATTAATTTTGGTGGGTTTGTAGACAATTGCACAAGAAACCCTTCGATGGAACCTGGGTTTGACCAGCTTCCCGAGCACATAAGCCTTGGCTTTAACCGTGAAGTTCAGGTTCAGTGGCACCGGTGCGATCAGTTTGCCGTTCATGGTGTTCCAATTCACACCACCACCGTATAATGGAACCCCACGGCCTTGAATGTTCACATTCACTAGCCTGTGACCTTTTCTTGACTGGTAAAACTTCTTGATCTACAGAAATTGGATCAATTTAACAATACCCATGTGAAATTGAGGTCGAATTAGCAATACCCATGTGAAATTGAGGGAAATTGGTGTGAATTTAAGTGAATTAGGGGTAGTGAAGTTGAATTTGGGGCTTACAGTTCCTGAGGCTAAAGTGAGCTCTGTGTAGGAAAGATCCAGTGGAGACGATGATACATGAACTCCGAAGAATGTACCCCTGTTACGGAAGATGAATTTGATTGTAGCGTTGATGTTCACCATCTCTGTAGCGACCCCTGATGCATCGGCTCCGGCGTTGACCACAAACCCATCGAACGAAATGCTCTGCAAATCATCAAATTACAGAATCCCAAATCAATTTGGTCAAAATTCATCATACCCATATGAAATTAGCTAACACATTAAAGGGATTATGTGATTAGATTTCATCGAACGAAATGCTCAGCAAATGATCAAATTGCAGAATATCCCATTTCATTTAGTCAAAATTCATCAAACCCATATGAAATTAGCTAACCAATTGAAGGGATTACGTGATTAGATCCAATAATTTCATCCAAAAGGTAGAAGAAAAAGTGAAATACCCTCATTGTGATATCGGGTTTCTGAGGTTTAGCAGCAGCCCATAACACAAGCGCAAAGAACGAAAACAGAACAAAGAACCCAACAACAAACGCCAGAAAGTAACACCGGCGAGGGATCCCACTCCGGCGATCATCATCAAAGATCCCCTCTTCTTCAATCGCATCAAACCCCTTTCACCTTTACGAGGGTGAAGCTGCTGACTACCTTTTCTGGACCCGGGTCGGAGCGACCCGGAATAGCGGGTGGAGGATGAGTTTCTGGAGTGTCGACCCGGGGATCCGGTGGGGCTTAACACCGGCGTTGAGTGGAATGAGTTGGTGGTCTTCTCGCCGTCGTGGGAGTCACGTGATGGGCTTTGGACGTAGTACACCGCCGCCGTGGGATCTCGTCGGAGACGACGCCGTTTGGCTGGTGACCTCTGAATCGGTCTTTGCGTGCAGTGACATTGTCGCCGGAGATGTGTGGTTGTCTTCTCCACCTAGGGTTTGAAGAGCTTACACACAGTGAGGGTTTCTCTGTTTAAGAATGGAGAAGAAGAATCATATGATGGTGAATTGGTGATGGTGGTGGTGGTGAAAGCTGGAATTTTGGGGTTATTAATATGGACAAAGTGGAGGGGTGGTGAAGCCAACTAGAAATAAGATAAAGTAAAAGGACATAATATGTTGTGATAATTAGAGGATTAATGCTTCAAAGTTATTAGAAGTTTTGTAAAGTTGATGATGATGAAAGTTTTGAATAGATTGAAGCAAATGGTATTTCTTTCGACTGTTCAATGTTGTTAAGGTAAATCTTGGGTTTTTTTTTTCTAATCATGTATGTTCATTTGATCAGTTTTTATGGAATTTAAAGTTTTTGTCAAGATGATTTGAGTGTTTTATGCTTCAAGTAAAGTATCTAAATACTAAAGCTATATGCTTCATCTATAAGATGTGTTACGTTTTTTTATGTGTTTGTCGTGTAATGTTATTCGCTTAAAACAAAAGGTTATTTGAGCTTTATGTGTCGTGTTACATATTTGAAGATCATATCTACTTAATTTACGATAAAACGTTTTGAGATCAGTGAAGGCTCCTGCATCGACCATCATAGAGCCTCATGAGTGTTTGCATTTGCTACGTTAGACGTAACACTTGTCGAGAGCTTTGGTCGTTCCTCTAATGAGACCATGGCAACACGAAACCAATGACACATATTAATAGGCATGGCGGATTTCTTGGTTCAAAGGCATTCTTCGGGGGGGGGGGGGGGGGGGGGGGGCGCATAAGGGATTGAAAAGACGACTCCATGAGAAGTTGGGTTTGAGTCTTGCAACAAGTTGACATGTAAATTTATTCTAACCACCATCATGCACACACGGTGTAGATGACGTCGCCGACATCGACAATAAACAAACAGAGGTCGGTCGCTACACTGACACTTCCTGCCACAGTCAAGGCGTTGTGGGTGGCGAACCACAGCAGCTGTCGTTTCTCTATCTATGAATCAACTGAAGGGGCAAATAGAGATGCGTCTCCCCCTTTTGTGTCTCTATAAAAACATTTGGGGGAGGGGTCAAATTGCAAATCATACAAATAAATGTGGTCAAAACATAATACCTCACATCACTGGTTTATAAATATATAGGGTAACTAGACTATAATCCCGTGTATTAGATGGGTTTTAGTACAAAAATACAAAATACTAAATATGATTATAAAAAATAAGAATTGTAAAACGTTATTTTGATAAGATATTATAAAATTACGTATGGTAAAGTACTGTGATTTAATTTTTATTATTTTTAAAACTTTCATTTAAAAAATTACTGCTTTGAAATTGTTTTTATTATTTATCAATATTTTGTCGTTTAAAAACTCGGGTTTGTTTTGTAACAAATGTTTTTGTATAAATTTATTTTTTTAAAAGACTGATTTTAAATATTCTATAATTAATAAAGTGTCGTTGTTTTAGAAAAAAAAAAATATAGTTTTAGAAAATTTTGTTTTTTCTGAAAACAAATATATCTTTTAATCAAAATACTTAGTTTTTTTAATAAAAAAATCATTTTAAAATTATTGATTCAAGGACTTGAATTTATAATATAAAAGAGAAAAAAAAAAAGATTTGGAAATTAGTATTTGAATTTACTAATGATTATTAGCTCTACTGGTTAATATGAGTACCCATAACATATAAATATTAGAAGGTCATGAATTCAAGTCTCACTCTAAGAAAATGCTCAGAGTTGTGCCATGGAGGTTTTTTTAGCAATGAGTTTTTACTAAGGGAGTTGGGGATGCGGTCTTGGTGATGAGAAACGAATACGCGAGCCCGATTAAGATAACAAATATTTTCGAAGCAGGGTCACACATTTACTGTTCAAACAAAAAAGTTATTTGATATTTAAAATAGATTATATAGTTTTTAGGCGAGATAATAAATGAGAGAGTGATTGAGGGAATGCCACATGTCAAAAAATAGAAATGATTATTAGTATAGATATGCCACAACATGCAATGCATAATATTTTTTTTAAAATATGTTTTTTAATGTATTTAAGCGCGCTAATATCCATTCCATGTTACAACGCGTGTAATAAAGTTCATAAACACAACGTTACAGACGGTCACACCGCAACACACAAACAATATTAACTTTTTAAAGTGAAGAAAACACTTATGTCATAAACTTCTAATCCACCCAAAAACACCATCAATAACAATAATATTAGTATGTCATGTCAAAACATGTCACGTAACTTTACACCCACACGTTTATCGTTTAGGACTCATCAGCTACTATAAGCTGCAAACACATTTTATTTTCAGCAAGTTTAACCTAAAGGTGAATATCCTCTCCGGCTACTAACCGTCGTCTTCTACCTTCTGAATCTCTCAAGCTGCTTCCCGTTGGTGATTGTAAGTGCCTCACTATCTCCATATTATATCTGTTTCATATCCAAAACTTCTAGATATGCAATTCAATTGTCTGGTCTCTTAACATCACTCAATTAAGCACAATTAGGGCTTCGTTCTGTAGAAATGTTCTTGTCGAATTGCTTTTGATTTGACGACAAATCTCGTTGCTATATTAGTAGTGATTGCAATTAATTTCGTTATATTCATCATCATAGCAAATTGTTTCATTTCGTTAAACCCCACATGAGCAACGAGAATTATGTATAACCCTAATCCAGAGGCAAACTTGAGCCTCTGTATTGGCCTCTATGTTCGAGTAATTTAATGTTCATCGTTTCATTTCTTGATTCTTTTTTTTGATTTGCACAAAAAGGACTGTAGTTCATTCAATCATCATGTTGGATTCATGGTATTCAATTGTAACATTATCACTTCTTCTAGTACAAACTAGCCTATAAGTTCTAATTTGGACTAATATTTGTTAGAACATGAAATTGTAACGTTTTTTATTAGTAATTTTTGTAGTAATGTGAATAAAAAAACATATGTTCTCCATAGTAAATTGGTGAAACAAAGATTTGCTTCATAGTGCTAGTTTTCTACAAATATTTGCAGCCCAACTTTTCTGTGGGTATGGCTAAGATTAGTGAGAAAATAACACAACTAGGATGGTTTTATGGATCTTCTTTGACAACAAAACTTTGACAGGGAGGCCCTTTGTTCCTGTGCTTAAAACCACCATCAAATTAAAGAACCGACATTTGTCTTTCCTCGAACTCAGGTCTTGTACCGTTGTTGCAGAGCAATGTCAACAACAAATGGAACTTTGTCGTCAAGTCTAACCGTTATGGTGAAGGAGAGCATTGATCTGACAGATAAAGAAAAGCAGATATTTGATCGGCTGTGCCAAGTTCTTCATCATTTCAATCTTGAAACTAAGCTTCGTGTTGCTGGTGGGTGGGTCCGTGACAAGCTGCTAGGGAAGGAGTGTTATGATATTGATATCGCTCTTGATAATATGTTGGGAAGAGAGTTTTGTGAAAAGGTGAATGAGTATTTGGTATCTACAGAGAAGAAACACAAGGAATTGCTGTTATCCAAGCAAATCCGGACCAATCTAAGCATTTGGAAACAGCAAGATGCGGCTTTTGATGTTTGGATTGATTTTGTGAACTTGAGATCTGAAGATTACTGTGAAAACAGTAGAATTCCAACAATGCAATTTGGTACTGCAGAACAGGATGCTTATCGAAGAGATTTGACCATTAACAGCTTGTTCTATAACATCAATACATGCTCAGTTGAAGATCTCACAGGGAGAGGGTTAGTGATTTGAAATCTGGAAAAATTGTGACGCCTTTACCACCTAAAGAGACGTTTTTAGATGACCCGTTGAGAGTTCTTAGAGCAATTCGTTTTAGTGCTAGGTTCGAGTTTGAAATGGTGGAAGACTTAAAGGTTGCAGCTTCAGACAATGATGTGAAATCTGCCATATCTGATAAAATTAGCAGAGAACGCATTGGTCATGAGATTGATCTTATGGTTAGTGGGAACCAACCGGCTAAAGCAATGACTTACATATCTGAGTTAGGATTACTTTGGGTTGTCTTCACACCACCCAAAAATTGTGAGCCGTTATCTCAATGAACATGATAGGGCTTGTGTGGATATATGGATTTGGCATGGAGACACATGCATGGAGTGGGATGTAGCTTCACTGATGATCAAAGGAGGCTGTATTGTATGCATCGTTGCTCCTTCCACTTAGGAATACCATCTACGTAGATAACAAAAGAAAGGATACCCGTAGTGAACTACATATTTAGAAATTCCCTCAAGCTGAAGGCAAGTGATGCTGATGATGTCATGAAGCTGCACTCCGCGGCTGAGAAGTTTTTGTCTTTGATTCCGTTCGTGTTGTCCGGTGAAGATATACAAACTGGTGAAATCAACTGGGAAACAGAGGTTATAGATGTTCACGTGTCATTGAAATTAAGAATCTTGTTGGGTTTGCTACTTAGGAAATCAAAGATTTCTGGAGGGCTGCGTTGATGCTTTCCACTCTTTGTACAAGAATGATTCTTCTGTTGAGGTTATTGAGGAGATTTAGAGGAAAACAACAAGTGTTTAGGGAGGTTGAGCAAGAAATTTTGAAATTAGGCTTGGAGAAAGTGTGGGAATTAAACCTTTGATTAATGGGAAAGATATAAAAGGCTTTTGGAGCTTGAAAAAGGAGGTCCAGTTGTTAGCAATGGCAACGGAAACTGTTACAATGGCAGCTTGCTATCCTTCTGGAACAGTCGAGGAATGCATGATTGGATGACAAGGCAATCACAGTTGAAGCGAGCTAGAACATAACGCACTTAATGAACCTCTTGTAGCCTTACTTGCTGGTGAGTAGATTTATAGTTACAGGCTTATTTTGAATCCAATTTCCACCATAAAATGCATACAATCATAGATCACTGTAGCGTTTATTGCTTGTATTTGAATCTTTTTGATTGAGTTTTTTTCCAAAGTTTTGAATGAAATTGAAGTTATGGTGGAATGATCTGTGCAGATGGCAATACATTATAGAGGGGGTGGGGGTAAGTCAAGATAACAAGGCCAAATGCTACACTGATGTTAAAGTTGAAGTCAGTTTGTTTGGCATCTAAAAGTTGATGCATACTATCTACTTTTAAGTAAAATACAACAATATAAAGCCAAATTTTCTCAATAAACGGAAGAGACTATAAAGATTTATATGCGGAGTAGATCCTGAGATTGCTCGAATCTTGAAAAACTTCCTACATTTAGAACGTGATGAGATGCATAAATAAAACTGTCCGGAGCTAGCAAGAAAGTAGCATCCAAAAGGCTTATAATAAAATTAAGCTAAACCATGTTTTTCAATCTACCCACTTTAATTTTGCTCTATTTTGGATCCAAAAAAAATTTAAGAGTTTTGATCTCTTTCATAAGATTGATTGAGCCAATGCCTTTGCTATTGAACGTCATGTCGTTTCTGTTTTGATCTTTCATAAGGTTGATTGAGCCAATGACTTGCTATTGAAACTCATGTCGTTTCTGTTTGATCTTTCATAAGGTTGATGAGCTGTGACTTGCTATGAAATGTCATGTCGTTTCTAGCTCGTCATATGCACCAAAGTAAGACTAAAATGATAGCACGGTTTGCCAAAAACTTGTTGCGCTTTTGATTATCATGAGTCGGCGCTTCCAAGAGATTTATCATCGTTAGATTTTTTAGATTTGGTAACTGCACCACCTTTTTTATAAATGACGTGTAGTTGAATTGAATTACAAGCCTCATTGTTTCTGCAAGTTCCAAAAGGGGTCCTAGCCTCTAAAAACCACAAAAGTGAAGCAATTTTATGATAAGAGAACTTTATTACAAGGTTTTATGGTAACTCGAAGATGAACCTGACAATAACACACCCATGTAATGTATGGTCATTCATTCTATTCAAATTATCAAAAACAACTCCTCCATCACTTCTTAGTAAAACTCACAAAGTTAAAATGTACTAGAACAATCTTGGTTTCAAAAAGCACTTGGTGTGCCATTGGTTTATGTACAACAAACAAGCTTTAAAATTTACACCTATTTTTGATTAAATTATATTGTTACATTTATGTTTTATAGTTTTACACAAATTATAAAAGAAGACCTTTTGAAAAAAAAAAAATACTTTCATTCAATGATCTTTATTGGAAAACTTGTTACGTTATTTTAACATTTGAGATAACCTTCATGTAAACTTTCACAAGTGTTACAACCGTGATACACAATCAAATGCAGGAGAAAACACACTTATCCCTAAAGAAAACTTGGATATAAATGTTCATATGAAAACAAGAACCATCTGCTACAATTGAAATACTAAAGGAAACCATAACTTCCCACTACTAGCACTACATACTAACCAACCACTACTAGAACATGCAGGAAATAACATAAATAAAAACATCACAATTAACAATTAAACTAAATTAGTGACAACGTGGACCACATCGACACCAAGCATCCAGCCATCACTTTCACTGATCATCATAAGTCGATGTTACCACTTCATTAATCTCCCTTTCAACATTGACTTTGTGTATTCCCATCTTGTACATGAAACTCAACATCTTATCCCTTGACAAGCCTTTAATGAAGATATTTGCTACTTGAGTCGGAGTGTCAACATGAACAAGATCTATCTCTCCTTTCAAACCTTCTAACGGATAAATGGTAATGGACCTCAATGTGCTTCGTACGTGCATGAAACGTCGGGTTCTCAGCCAACTGAATTCGGCTTGTTATCACAAACAAAGACCACTCTTCAGTCACATCTCTTGCTTCAACTCCTTTAAAAACTGAACTAGCCATGTGATTTCTTGTGCTGCCATGGCTGCAGCCCTGTACTCGGCTTCTGTTGTTAACAAGGACCAATTGGTTGCAGCTTGCTGCACCATGAGAAACTCCATAACCAAGCTTAACAACTACCCAGTTGTGGACCTTCGGTTACTTGGATCCCCCAATCCGCATCACAGAAACCACTCACATTTAAACATTGCTCCCTCTTAAAGAGGGCATCGAATCCAGGTGTAGCTTTGATGTATCGAAGTACCTTTCTGACCGCGGGGCAAATGAGGACGTCTAGGATTCTGCATGAATTGGCTAAGCACTCCCATATAAAAAGGCTATATCCGACCGGTCAAAGTAAGGTAGATTAGACTCTCAACAATCTTCTTGTACATGGTGGCATCTTCAATGCTTTTCCTTCACCTGGATACAATCTAATTCTGTGTAGATCGGGGTCCCAAGCTGGCTTTGAGTCTATTATTCCATACTTGAGGAGTACATTTGTGGCATAAATACTTTAGTGCAGTAGAATACCATCACTTGGTAGTTCATTTCTAAACGAAGAACCATTGCAAATTACCAAGGTCTTTCATTCTAAACCGTGTGCACAGATTCTTCTTCAACTGCTCAATCTCTTTAATGTAGTCCCCGATAATGATTAAATCATCCACGTAAACTACCCAACAGTTAGCCTTAGTCCATCAGTCTTTACAAACATGCTAGCATCAGCATTTGTGCTTTTGAAACCACTTACTTCTAGAAACTCCCCGATCTTTGCATACTAGGCTCTCGGTGATTGCTTGAGACCATAGATCGCCTTCTTGAGCTTACACACATGGGTTGGACTGATCTTCATTCTCAAACCCCAAAGGCTATGTCATGTAGATAACATGATCCAACGTACCGTATAGAAAGGCATTGTTCACATCCATTTGGAAAAAGGTGCCAACCCTTACTTGCTGCAATGAAGAATCACACATATAGTGGTCAACTTTGCAACTGGGGGTGAAGTTTCTTCATAATCCAGGCCTTGCTGCGAGTAAAGCCTCGAGCACCAACCAGGCCTTATATCGATCCACCGATCCATCAGATTGAACTGAGCTTAAATACCAACTTACACGATATAGGTTCTACATCAGCAGGCTTGGGTACTAGGACCCAAGTTTCATTTTGATTCAAAGCATCTATCTATCTTGCATTATTGTACGCCATCCTTCACCTTATATGCCTGCATGAAAGAATCAGGTTCAACCGGTTCATCAACGACAGTTACAGTGTTGGAATACTTCCTATTCTGTTGAACGTCTCGGGCATTCACTCTGCCCCTGGGAACGATGGTATACACTGGTGGCCCAAGGCTCTGATTATTGTCCTCAACATCTACATCTTTTTCTTCGTTCACAGGTTCATCAAAAATTAGGTTTACTCGGCTACTCTTTAGACTTTCTTTTAATTGAGATGTGTTAGGAAGTGTTTCTTTACTTGAAGACCACCATGTTGAATTTCATCAAATACCACATGGCGTGACACGTAACACTTTCCAGTGTCAGGGTGATACACCTCCAACCTTTCCTCTCGTTGTCATGCACAACAAAGCTACATCAGTCAGCCTTTTTCTCCGCTTGTGTCATTGGAAACTGGTATAAAAACATAGCACACACAGCCAAACACTCGTAGAAAACTAAACATTAGGTTGAGATTAAAGAGTTTCTCATATGGTGACATAAAATCTAAACCTTGTTACGGAGTTGAATTGATCAAAAATGCTGCTGTGTGCATTCGCCTCTGCCCAGAACTTCCAGGAACATTCTTGTTATGCAACATACTCCCTATACCTCTGACAATGCCTGTTTTTCTGTTCTGAAATTGTAACACCCGAAAAAAATTTAAAGAAAAGAAAAGTAAAGAAGAAAAAAAAAAATATCCAAAAGGTTAAGGGGTGAAGGTGTACCAAAGGTAAACTTACCCATGATGGGTTTCAAAAAGGTGGTAAGGCCGCCATAACCCTCTCTCTCATGCACATTCGGCTAAAGATTTGGAAAAGAAAACCCCATCCGATTTTAGCGCGAGAAGCTCAAGTTCTTCGAAAAGGTGAGATTTCCAGAAGTTTTCTTCTCGATTTTCTGCTAGGTTCGGCTTATGAACCTATTTTTTGTGTTTCCTTGTGTTGTTGTTTGTTTATGTGTTTAGGGCTAGTTATACTTCTTTAGCTCTAGGGTTTGACTGCAACGGCAATGCCACGGCTGCCACGTTGGGTTCGAGAGATGGAGGCAGTCCTTGATATTAGTAAATGTCGGGAGGATCAAAAGGTAAAGTTTGCCTCCCATTCTTTCGTTGACTCGGCATTGTGATGGTGGGACAATATTGTCCAAGCTGGAGGAAAACAACCTATAGCAAGGATGGGATGGTCGGATTTGAAGGAGCTAGTGCTGGAGGGTATTGTCCACATCGAGAGTTAGACAAAATTGAAAAGGAGTTCTTGCATTTGGTGGCTGGGAAATGATCATCAAGAGGACACCTCCAAGTTCAATGAACTTGCAAGACTTGGGCTGGATCTAGTAACTCTAGAGTCTAAGAAGATTAAAAGGTACATGCAGGGTCTGCCCGTGGATATCAGGAGGAACATGATAGCTGCTAGACTTAGCACTTTCAGGTCTGCCGTAGATTTGGCGGAAGGCTGTATGATGAGAGGGAATCCGGTGCCAATTCAGGAGGAAGGGTAAGAAGAGTTGGGACAAGAACGGTAATGGGAGAGATTCAGGGGTGACCACTATGGGATCTGGGAAAAGAAGACGAGAATTGATGATTACCGCCCAAGATTGAGTAAAGGAATAACAAGAGGGAATGTAAGAAGTGTAGGAAGGTTCACATGGGTGAGTGTAGAGTGGGTACGAACCGGTGTTTAAATGTGGAGGCGAAGGGCATTATGCTAAGGATTGCGAGTATCGAGATGTTACCAGTGCGGAGAGGTGGGCCATGCGGGCGGGATTGCAAGAAGGGTGGAGCAGGGGGCTCAGGGACCCAGGCTATAGGAGAAAGAGGGAGAAGTTAGAGCCCAAAGCCAGGCAAGGGGATTCAACATGACCGGGAAGAAGCCAGAGTGGACCCTGAAGTAATTTCAGGTATGTTTTGGTAAACCAATTGTATGCTTCCATGCTCTTCGATTCGGGTGCTAGTAGAAGTTTTGTATTGCTATCTTTTGTCGTGTAATGCATGGTAAGAGTAAAAAAGATAGGTGCCCTTCAGTAGAGACAACGATAGGAAAGTCTACCAAGGTGACTGATATGATAGACGATTGCCTCATAGAATTGGATGGTCACAAGTTCCCTGCACTAGGAGGTTTTGACGTGGTGTTAGGAAGGATGGTTGGCGACCTACGAAGAAAATATCGTATGTGGAAAGAAGATGATCCGTTGACTGCGCCTGATGGTAGTGTGGTTAGGGTTCACGGAGACAAAGAGGCACCGCTCGCGAGTGATATCGATGATCACGCAGAGAAATTTATGAGGCGATAGTGTGGTGCTTACCTGGCTTATGTGAAGGATGTGGATGCCACTGTGAATCAGTTGTCAGACGTGCCGGTGGTATGCGATTTCCAGATGTGTTCCCGAAGACCTACCAGGGGTCCCACCTGACAGAGAGATCGAGTTTCGAATTGACTTGATACCAAGAGCACAACCATAGCCAAGGCACCATACCGGTTGGCTCCGTCCGAAATCAAGGAGCTGATGACGCAACTACAAGACCTCTTGGATAAAGGCTTCATTCAGCCGAGTATCTCGCTATGGGTTGCTCCGGTCTATTCGTGAAAAAGAAGGATGGTAGTTGAGGATGTGTATGACTACCATGAGCTGAACAAGTTGGACCGTGAAGAACCGGTATCCGTTACCAGAATTGATGACTTGTTTGATCAGCTCCAGGGTGCTAGTTGGTCTCCAGGATATAGACTGCGATCGGGGTATCATCAACTGAAAGTGAAGGAACAGGATATCCCTAAGACAGCTTTTCGCAGTGTTATGGACACTACGAGTTTCTCGTGATGTCCTTCGGTTTAACCAACGCGCCAGCTGCCTTTATGGACCTTATGAATCGGGTATGTCGACTGATGCTAGACAGATCAGTGATTGTATCATTGACGATATTCTGATCTACTCTAAGAGTGAAGAGGAGCATGCCTGTCATCTCAAGGAGGTACTAGAGACACTTAGGAACGAGAAGTTGTATGCGACGTTCTCTAAGTGGTGCGTTTTGGCACGAGAGGTTCAGTTTCTTGGCCACGTGGTTAACCCTGAAGGGATAATGGTGGATCCAGCAAAAGTCGAAGATGTAAAGCAATGGGAACCCCCAAGGACGCCTCCGAAATCCGTAGTTTTCTGGGTTTGCAGGCTACTATAGGAGATTTATTCAAGACTTCTCTAAGGTGGCGGCCCCGTTAACTAAGTGACTCGTAAGGATGTAAAGTTTTGAATGGGGTTCTGAACAGGAGAGTGCGTTTCAGGAGTGGTAAAAGATGAGGTTAATCAAGCCCCAGTCTTAACGTTGCCTGAAGGGAATGAAACTGGTGGTATACTCAGATGCTTCGTATTTGGGTTTAGGTTGTGTGTTGTGCAACGAGGAAAAGTTTATCCTATGCGTCACGATAATTGAAGATCCATGAGGCTAACTATCCTACTCATGATTTGGAGTTAGCAGCTGTGGTCTTAGCATTGAAGATTTGGAGGCACTATGTACGGGACGAAGTGCACCATCTTCACTGACCAAAAAGCTTGAAGTACTTCTTCGAGCAAAAGGATCTAACATGAGACAAAGGAGATGGTTAGAGTTGATTAAGGATTACGACTGCGAAAATCACTATCATCCAGGTAAGGCGAATGTGGTAGCCATTCCCTCAGTCGAAAGGAGAGGCCAGAACCGATTCGGGTGAAGGCTTGCCAGCTGGTTGTGACGACGGATGTTATGGGTCAAATCAGGGAATTCCAAGATGAGGCATTAAAGGATGATAGGATCAAATCTGAACGAATGAAGGGGCAGGAGATGGATCTAGGGGAGAACACCCTGGCTTAAAACCGTTTAGGGCGGATGTGGAT
Organism: Flaveria sonorensis; assembly: GCA_025506505.1. NCBI lineage: Eukaryota > Viridiplantae > Streptophyta > Magnoliopsida > Asterales > Asteraceae > Flaveria > Flaveria sonorensis. The sequence goes on along the minus strand of JACCIY010001509.1, from coordinate 1,425 downwards.
TCCTCATTATGGGGAGCTGAAGGGGAAGGATCATGGATGAGGCTCACAAAACACGGTATCCCATCCATCCGGGTGCTACAAAATGTATCATGATCTGAAGAAGGATTATTGGGGCCAGGGATGAAGCGTGAAGTGGCGGAGTACTGTGAGCAAGTGCCTGGCCTGTTTACAAGTGAAGGCGGGAACATCATAAAACCATATGGGAAGATCCAACCTTGGATATACCCGAATGGAAGTGGGAAACATCACTATGGACTTCATCACAAAGTTGCCTCGCACTGCTAGAGGATGTGATACATTTGGGTGATCGTAGACCGCCTGACGAAGAGTGCACACCTTTTGCCAATCCGAGAGACTTACTCATCGGAAAGGTTGGCGGAGCTGTTCATCAAGGAGATCGTAAACTCGTCATGGGTGCCGGTGTCTATTTTTTGATAGGGGACACCGGTTCATGTCCAAGTTCTGGAAGAGATTTCATGATGTGATGGGGACGAGGTTAAACATTAGCACATCTTATCACCCTCAGACAGACGGTCATTCAGAACGGACCATTCAGACCTTGGAGGATATGCTCCGGGCATGCATTTTTGATTTGGTGGAAGTTGGGATGAAACACCTACAGTTGGCAGAGTTTTCCTACAACATAGTTATCATGCCAGTATAGGCATGCCACCATTTGAAAATTGTATGGGAGAAGATGCAGAACCCCGGTGGTTGGGGGACATCGGGCAGAAAGAGTTGGGAAGCATCGAGATCAAGGCCTTCATGAAGGCAGCAAAGGACCGAAAAGTCCTACGCTGATAAAAGAAGGAGGCCAATTGAATTCCAGGTTGGAGATAAGGTGATGTTGAAGGTATCTCCTTGGAAAGGGATTATCAGGTTCCGCAAGCGAGGAAAGTTGAGCCCTAGTATATGGGCCATTCAAAATCATTGCCAGAGTTGGTGAAGTGGCATACGGTGGAACTTCCGATGAGCTGCATGGAATTCATCCTACGTTCCATGATCTCACTTACGAAAGTGCTTGGCGGAAGGTAACGTTTGTTCCTCTTACGGACATTGAGGTTGATGAAAGGTTGAATTATGTGGAAACAACCAGTGGCTATATTGGATCGGAAGGAGAAACGGTTAAGGAATAAAGTGATTGGCCAAGTAAAGTGCAATGGAAAACATCGTAAGGGATCGGAAACCACATGGGAGTCGGAGTAAGAAATGAGACGGCATACCCAGATCTCTTTAGGGAATAACAGGGTTCGAGGACGAAACCGATATAAGGGGGGTAGACTTGTAACACCTAAAAAAAATTTAAAGAAAAGAAAAGAAAAGTAAAGAAGAAAAGATAAATATCCAAAGGTTACGGGTGAAGGTGTACTAAAGGTAAACTTACTCATAATGGGTTTCAAAAAGGTGGTAAGGCCGCCCATAACC
>JACCIY010001561.1:0-33101 GCA_025506505.1 Flaveria sonorensis | reverse complement strand
AGTGTTTGTGTGCCAATCCCAGCGAAATTGCTACCAATTGTTCTCTGAACGAAAGTTCAACTAGTTTTGGGCGAAACTACCCTGCGAAACAAGCATCAGCTTGCCACTCTGCTGGGCGAAACTGCTGTCGAATTTACTGGCGAAACTACTAGCGAACTTGCCAACGAAATTAGTGAAATTCAGCGAATTTGTCAGCGAATTTAGTTTTTAGCGAAATTAGCCTCTGATCATTTGTAAAAAAAAAAACATTTAGTTGACATTAAAAGTATTTTTTTTCGGGGGGAGAATATCATTCAACAAGTTTTGGAAAAATAATTTTAGTTTTGGGTGTTAAAGTGATTTTAATATTTTAAAAGAAAATGTCGTTTTCTGCCGATTTCGAATCAGACAACGCCTAAATGGCACAAAGTCGGTTTGATTCTTTTATAGCCATGAAAGATTAAAAGATATCTGATGTTGTTGATCGATTTCTGATGGTGGCAAACAACCTTAAGAAGTATGATGACCAGCTGGGAAACCATAAACAAGTCATAAAACTTTTGGACTCTCTTCCTCCATAGTGGATCCATAAGTTAGGTTGTTAAACATGAAAGAAATTTTGCTGACTACAAACTCATGGAAGTTATCAACAATTTGAAGTCATTTGATTTGGATATGAAAAGAAAGAGTACAGTCATTCATCTATGGTGGGGTATCTTCAAGTGTTGAGATCAAAGAAACTAAAGAAGAAGTCAACTATGTATTGATGGCTGAGGTGGTAAACAGTGATGAGAATTATTTTGAGGATTTTGATCCTTTCAAAAATTCAGCTGTGATACTCAAGGTAAGAGTGTTGGTGATGTTTGATGCCTTGCAAGCGGGTGTAAATTCAGAAGCTACAGGATAGTGAAACAGATGAAGTGAAGCAGGAGGTTCAGGATGAAGGAAATCCAGAAGGAGATGAAGCTGAGGAAGCTAAGAAGAGAGCTGCTAAGGAGGAAGAGTAAAAAAGAACACTCCCGTATGTCAATATGAAAAAGCCCTAGCTGCTGAAAAGATAGTTATGGGACTCCCCTATAAGAGTTCAAGACATGTGTCTCTCCCCTGCAAAATTCTTTATTCGGGGTTTATAAAGCTAACAGATTATTGTTAGAAAATGAAAAAAAGATTAAAATGATAAACAAAGAACTTAAATTCAATGAGTCCAAATATTTTATTAAACTAAGAGAAACTTTAAAAGAAAATGATCTTTTAAAAGAAATCTTTTAGAAAAAAATGTCGAGATTAATGTTTTGAGCGAACGAGTCACATTAGCATAATTTGAGACTAGCAAGCTTAAAACTAAACTTGATAAATGGACGATATCAGGAATGAAATAGGAAGACTATTCTCTAAGAAAAGGGGAGCTAGAATCAAAACAGGTGTGGGATGTGGTGAAACTTCATATGTTTATCCTCCTCCTAGCACTTACTGTTATTCTCCTATGCCTCAACCTCATCCATCTAATGATTTAATTGAAGCTGCAGATACTAATAGTTTACATGCAGGTTTAAGCAGCGTTAATCATAAAGAGGTTCTAGATGAATCTGATTTTCCTGCAGGTTTGGGGCTCATCAAGCAAGGATCTGATCTGCAAAATGATAATTCCACCTCTAATGCTTCAAAACCAGTATCAGTTGTTTCCAGTAACTTCTTTAACAATTCAAGACAGGTAACATCCCTTCATTTGTTCCTGTCAAGTTTGTCAAAGAAGGAACAACTGTGGAATCATCAAGCAATCAGAACTCAACAACACAAACCTGCAAGTTTCTGAGGAACAAGAGATCATCAAGTTACCTGAAGTTATCAAGTGTCAAAAGCTTCCAACAGTTGAATCAAGACCTATACAGATCCCATCTCCACTGCTAAGCAAATCAGTAGTTCCTCCAAAGCTCAGTAGAAGCACTCACCATCTTCATCTGCTATCCATCAAGCTCGCATAAATCTGTCTCCAAGTCTACCAAATCACCAGTCATACAAAATTTTACTCAGAAGAATGTTTAGATCTCAGCTCCTGGAACATCACAAATCAAATCACAGCCCAGTTCGAAATCCACAATGACAAAGCCTCAAAGGTTCAATTTCCATATATCCAAAAGAAGAAGCATCAAGGTTGTCAACAAGCTACATCAACCTCAAAGCAGGCTCCACCCTCTCCTGCTATCCACAGGACTACGAAGAACCAAAAGCCTTTCAAGGCTTGCTTCAGATGTGGAAAGGAAGGTCATGTGCCAAAGAAGTGCCCTCAGGTTCAAAGGCAAGCTTTGTGAGGTAAAGATAACACAGGTTGCTTCTCGGGTTCAAAAGGTAAAAAGCACATATCTTTGAATGGTTGGATGAAGAACAATCTATCCAAACCTTCTCATGTGAAGTCGGTTTCACATGATTCAAAGATGAAAAAGACCAATGTTTCAAAATCAAAATCTCTTCATTCGGGTCTTAAACAGAAAATGATTTCCAAATTCAATTCTTTCAAATCAAAAGTAATTAAAGAGAAACAAAATTTGGAAAGTAAAACAAAATGAAAAGGATAAAGAAATAAAGGATTTTTCAAAAGAGTGTGTGCTTAAACAGGTTACATACACTGATGAAAAAGGAACTCCCAGGACCACGATGGCCTAGGTCCCCCTCTCTAACTAATCTGTTTATGAGTGCAAGAAAATTCAGGAGGCCTATCATAATCCGTTTACTGACTGGGATTGTTCCTAATACAAATTTGAGGCGGAACAAACAGGTTATGGTATCTCATCCACACTTTGGATTCTTATCTACCATTCACAATCACTGCATTTTTCTTGTTACTTTATTTCTCATGTTTTTGCTAGTATAAGTTGGAAGACTTTCTTTTGTAAAATTCTTTTTTCAATTATATTTATTATATACTTAAAAAATTAAAAAAATGGGAAATTTCTTTTTTTTTGTTTCATGGCAGTTAAAAAGAAATTTCGGGGGAGAATAAAAAGTTTCACGGGAACTAAGAACTTGATTTGGGATGATTGAGAAATGATAGTATGTCTTCTTGGTATGCTTATTTGCATGACTTGTACTTTGTGAGAAATGATAGTAACTGATGTAGATGTCTGTATCAGTTAATATTCTAAAATCTGAAAAAGACAGTTTCATTATATGATATGCTTGGTAGGCTCAGCCTGAAAACGAAGTAAACAGTGATTCTGTAACTTAACTAAAGCTTTAGAACTCGGTGATAAGGATTATTCTCCTAACATTTCAGCTGCACAAAGTTCTAAGTCTCGTCAAAAATGGGTTGAGAGTATCTGACTTCTGCCTTTATTACTTCTATTCTCAAATTCCCTCATCCTTGCTTCTGAATTGATGCTTCTTGTAAGCTCTTCAAAATCCTTTTCATGCTTATCTTCTGCTATGTGGAAGCATTGACCTGGAGTGATGATCTTCTCTATTATATGTGAGTATAGACCTGAAGCTCTCATTAGCACACTCAGATGATCATCTCCTCTGTTATACGTAAGTATAGACCTGGAGCTCTCATCATCTGTTCCCCAAATAAAGGCACAGTGATTTTAAATTAAGATCATTGTTGAAAGCTTAAAAGAAAATCAAGCAGAGTTAATCATATTACTCAATAAGCCCTGATGATGGGATAAGTTCTTTGCCGGATGTCTATGGGAACCAATCACCTGAGCTTCTCTAATTAAATCTAAAACATGATAAAATCAGTTGCAGATCACTCTGTGAAAAGATAAGGCATGGGTTTAAATTGTACAAATATACCAACAATCATTTTTGAATTGTTTTTGGCTTTCAAAAACTTAAAATTATGACCAGACTCTGTATCAGTGTGATCTCACTAACTTGTCGATGTTAAAATACATCTTTGTGCTTTCGTATATCTTGAGGATGTGATCTCATGATCAAATTAGTTCTTGGTGTAATATGATAAAACAAAATAAAATAAAATATTCTTTCAAATCATTTTTCAAGTCTTCCATATTTTGCTATTAAAATGTTATCATTTTCACATGCATTTCACGGGAAATTGCACATTCAGATAAACACGGGTTTATTGTATTGTTGAAATGATCTAATGAGAATTGTGTAGAATGTGTTTGTAACTATGTTACAGATTCTTGCTGCAATTGATGGCCGATCATCAACTAAGCAAAGTACCATACCAGAGAACCTGTTCCTCAAGTTTGCAGAGGATACTGAGCTAGGATTCCTTCTCCTACATCTTCTGAAGCACTCGAGAATAAAGAGTTAGAGATGTTGTTCCTGATCATTCTTATGATGCACACAAAAGGGGGGAGCATTCAAAAAGGGGAGCCTTAAGATGAAAGATTGTCGGTACCAGATCATCAATCTAGGGGGAGATTGAAGATCAATATATAGTTGACTTATCGGTGCTGATCATGATGAAAGACGTCGATAATAATAGACTAAGGGGGAGTATTGTTGGGTCTGAAAAGGATAGTCTATATTATCAACACAGTCAAAGTCAACAAATGTCAATGTCACTGTCAAAGTCATCGGAAAAGTCAAACAGACGCGTCGAGATGAAGAACCGAGACGAGACGTTGAAGATATAAATGACTAGGAGTTATTGTTAATAAATATATTTTGTGTCAACAAAATATATTATTTATGTTTAAGTCATTTTAATGTTTTAATGATATTCTAGGGGGCTAATTATCATTAAGTCTAATTGTCATTAGACTATATATAGCTAGAGTCATTAGTGTGTTTAAAAAAAGCTTGAATGAGCCATTGATTGAGGGTCTTTTCACATTTGTAATATCTTTAGCAATCAATTCAAATCAAACAAGGGTTTATTGAGTGTTCTTAAGGTGTTCATCATTGTTCATTAATATTTTATTATGTTTGATCTATATTTTACTCAAATATCATTGATATTTGTGTTTTTAGTGGGATTTGTTTGTGTTTATTAATCAATTGCACTGTTATATTGATCGAGAGGACCAACACCACTTTGGTGTGAAGACAGATTTCTTCGAAGACAGAGAAATATGCTTTCTCTGAGTTACCTTTTGATAAAGCTGATGCACTTTCCGCTGCTGTTCTGAAGACTCACCTGCTAACATTAGATGGTGAAACTTCCATACTTTATCAAACAATAGAAAAAGTCTTTGACTGTAACTTCCCACTTTTGTTCCTGTATACTTGTCTATATTAGATTTAGTCAGTGAGCTATGGCATGTCATAGTCACTAGTCAAAAGGCAATCTGCCTTTTGACTGTAGATTGATCTTGTTGTCTAGATTAGTCAAAATTCAATCTGTCTTTTTGCATATTGACGGTTTTAGGTTGTAGTATAAATAGCCTCCGGTTCTTGTAATTTCATATACTTGCAAACACTTGTAATAAAACTAGGGAATCAATATACAACTTCCTTGAAAACTTAATCTTGTGTTCTTGTGAATTTGTTCTTGTTCTTCTACTTCTGTCTCTTTAATATTACTTGTGTAGCCTTGTATCATCAGTGAAGTTACCAGTTCCCTATTGAGTGGTTAAGCGATTTAAGATCACTCCTCTTGTAAAGCTAATTGCAACATCATCCTTAGGGGAGTATTGTTGGACTCAACAAGTGCATTAATGATTAATGCATAAAAGGATGATGCTTGCCATAATCAAACATATAACAACATATTGTGTTCTAACATCCAAACAATCATTTACTAACACATTAGCATCATTATCATTCATAACAAACACTAATATTTGTTTAAATTTCTTTTTCAGAATTGTAGAAAAGAAATTTTGACAAGTATCCACAGCGGACGAGAAGCAGTTCACAGCGGATGAAGGTCAACATGTAGTGGATGAAGATTTAAGTCTTGTAAGGCCCCGTTCCCGGGACGCTTACAGCTGGTCAATCATTGCACATAAAACATAAAACATATATTTAGGTATACTAAAACAACGCAGTGGAATAATTTAAAATCATTTCATTCATTGCTTTTGCAAAATAATACAACATTCATAATCGTTATAAAATATTGTTTGTTCGCATTACAATACAAAAACATCATAATTTAAACAATGAATGCCATCCCAAAACCGCCAAGTAGCTGCCCCGTGCCATCCTCAGCAACATTACCTGCCAACTGGAAAATACATAAAAGTCAGCGTTGCTGAGTGAGTTCTAGTTTTATAAATAAAATACTTTTCTTTCATTTAAAACCGTTCTTTACGTTCATTTGCGATCATACATCGTACGTACACATAGATATATTATTATTATCTTCCATCGTCATTCGTTAACTTACATTCATTCATCATCGCACGTCATCTTTATCATTCGTTATCTTCCTTACCGTACTATACGTACATTATTTAACTTCCGATGACATGTACTGTACCCCGAACATTATGCACGAAGCTGACCCTAGGGCCTGGGGCAAGTACACTCATTATTATCATTCATCTTTCATTCCAGACCAATGCCATGTGCTATACCCCGAACATTGTGCACGAAGCTGGTTACTGGGCCTGAGGTCTATCATAGACCTCGAACATTATGCACGAAGCTGACTCCAGTACCTTGGGCAAGCGGCAAGGGTCCCATACATATGGTCAATCACAAAGATTAGACCCCAGTGTGCATCCTTCCGGGGTAGCTAACCCGCACACAGTTGAGCTAACACCCTTCATTGGGGTGTGAACCTCCATACATTGCTTGCAAGACTTTTCATTACATCATTCATTAATGCATGCATTCTTGCATTCTTTACGTTCCTCTTTTCATTCATCATTACTTTCCGCTTTACGTTACATAATACTTTTCGTTCATTTCATACTCATAACACGTAAGTCACGGAATAATACATAATAGGAACATAAAGTCAACATAACACATTCATACATAGCATCACACAAACGTCACATACCCCATCACACATCATCATACATTCATCATAAAAACATAACCGACCCTCCGCGGGACAGCGGGGGTTCGGGGGCGGCAGCCCCTGACAGCGGGGTCCTAGGGGCAGCAGCCCTAATGGGGTCCAAGGGGCAACGGCCCTGGCTGGGGCCGGGCTGCCAGGTCAATGCGAACTTTTTTTATTTTTAAACATTTATATGGCACATTTCCTGATGGAAAAATTGATCTTCCTGTTAAAACCTTTTAAATTCTTGGACATTTAAAACATATATTCAGTATGCATTTCCAGCCCCAAACAAGTTTAAAACCTTTAAAATAGGGGATCTAGAACTCACCTGGACTCAGTGAGTAGCTTCTCAATCAAGCTTTCTAAGCAAGGGTCGCACTACACAGCCTGCAGATAAGTTAACACTCAAAGGGGTTAATTTCTGCCTAATTTCGCTGCTAATTTCGCTGCATGATCAGCAGTTTCGCTGCTAGTTTCGCCAGCAGTTTCGCTGCTAGTTTCGCTAGCAGTTTCGCTGCCACCTTCGCTGGCAGTTTCGCTGGCATCTTCGCTGCCAGTTTCGCCCAACTTTCATTGGAAATTCAAGTCTGTGAGACTACCTGCGAAACTATAGTTTCGCAGGAAGATCCATAGTTTCGCTGGACGACTACATAATTTTGCTGGATGAACAACTAGTTTCGCAAAACGGGCTGAAATTACGAACCAACCCATTTTGACCCAAAACTTCAATCTTTTACACCCAAATCCTTGGTTTATCACCCAAGAAGCTATATCTAAGCTTCTTACATGTTTTCTTAAACAAAAACGTGAGTTTTGGCGATTCTTTGCCACTTTCAAAAACCCCAAACCCTAGAATCCGGGTTTGCCCTTAAAGAACTGATTAAACGATGTTTCATACCTGGATTCTTGGTCTTTTCTTATTTTTTGGATGCCCACAAACACCGATCTTCAATCTCTTGATCAACCGAGCCTTGGATCACCACTTTCTCTCCACTTTCTCTCTCTACACTCTCTCTAAAAGTTGGGTGTTGAGTTGCAAATGAGAGTGCTCAAGCTGACCCGTTTATATATACCGGGCGTTCCCAGGACTTTAAACTCCCCGAACACATAACCCGCGAGGTCTACTCGGTCCATACTCCATTTCCCGCTTATTTTCTTTAAATAATCCTGGCTAAGCCCATTATTATTAACTGGATCGTTTCGGCTTTATTCCGGGAGTTACAAGTCAAAGTGTGTGCAGCGGATGAAGGCATCCCATAGCGGATGAACAACAAACAGCGGATACAAGTCCACAGCGGATGTCATCCACAACGGATGAACATTCCACAGCGGATGTTCATCCACAGCGGATGAACATTCCATAGCTGACAACAATCAACACTACACAGCAGATAAACAATCTTCTTCCACAGCGAATGACCAAAACATCCACAGTGGACGACCAATCATCACAGCGGATAGCTTGTAGACATAGGATTATTTTTTACGTAATTTTCATTTACATAAGGGTAGTTTAGTAATTGTATATAGCTATGTGTATAGACTATAAATAGCATTCTACCCTAATCCTTTGTAAGCTTTTGAACAATCAATCAAACAAGCAGTTATTATTATTTTTGAGCATTTAAACACACACTGATTTCATACACTTGAATCACGAGTTTCTGCACCATGGTTCTTGTTTTATTAACTCCCGATCTTAAATTTTATATTTTCTCTTTTATTTCTATTTAAATCCTTTGTTTTTATAAAACCTTCAAAACTTTCTGTTTTGTAAACTTAGTTACTGATTTTAGTTGGACATCAAGGAACTTTTGTAGAATTTGTATTAGATTTTGATAGTGAACATCACAAGGGTTTATATGTATGTTAAACATATAAATTTTTTTGTAAGCTTTTAACCACACGAGTTTAAGAATCTAACCTTGATTGTAAAGAGTGGATAAGGAAATCTTCAAGCCTCCAAGTTTATGGTGGAGTTTTTGAACTTGATTGATACCACTAAGATGTCTAGTAGATGATGGTTTCAAGGTGGTATTATCGTGATGTTGATAGTGGTTTCGGGTGATATGAGAACCGAGAGAAAGAGGGTGAGTGATGGTGTTTTTTGTGCCGAGAGAAATTGAGAAGGGTAGGTTATAGTGGTGGTGATCGAAGGTGTTGAAAAGGTTGGTTCGGCCAAAGGTTCAAGAGTGGTGTTAGTAGTTTGTAATGATTACATAATCATAGCCTTGGTGAGGTGTTATGTAGGCTTAATGTGTGTCAAGTTATGGGGTGTGAGTGTCAAACTACCGGGAGTGTTTAGTGTCTAAGGGGATAGGTGTCATCTCCCCATTCTAATGTGTTTATGAGTTTGTTAATTGTAATTAATTAGTGATTAGTTTGAATAAGTATTCTAGTAATCGATTGATTTTAGATTAGTTTGTGTAAGTATCTTAGTAATCAAGTGACTAACGTTAGTATTATTAGCATTCATAACATACACTAATGTAGCTTAAATTTATTTTTTAGGATTGTAGATAAAGAGAAATTTTTGCTAAGTGTCTGCAGCGGATAAGGACTTTCCACAGTGGATGAACAAGATTCTGCAGTGGATGATGACTTTCCACAACAGATGAACAAGAGTTTGCAGTGGATGAAGACTTTCCAGAATGGATGAACAAGAGTCTGTAGCAGATGAAGAAAAACTTCCAAGTGTCTATAGCGGATGAAAAAGCATACATAGCTGATGAACTGTCCACAGCGGATGAACACTCCACAGCGGACAACATACAAAACAAACACACACAAGTGTCCACAGTGGACAACATCCAAGTCACCGCGGACAACTTATCAACCATTCACAGCGGACGACTGTTTATGCACAACGGACGGTTTATCATCCAGAGCAGATAGCTTATAGACTTTGGATTATTTATGAAATTTTCATTTACATTAGGGTATTTTTGTAATTGTACATAGCCATCTATATAGGCTATAAATAGCACAATACCCTAACCCTTGTAAGCTTTTGATCTTGTTTCATTACTTAATAGTAATATGTTTGTGTATCAAATATCTTATGATGCGCTTTCATGATTTGGTAACTTACATGCATGTCCTTAATAACTTATAAAGTTCATATTCTCAATTCTCTACATACATACTCACGTAAGTAATTATACATACCTGCATGTTTTAGAAGCATATACACATACTTACACATGCTAAAACATATATATAAAACTCTTATAACTGTAATCAAATAAAGTCATCTTAGCAATTCTCAATTTAATGCGTATATATATAATACTAACTTATAATAATTCCTAGAATTTTAATTTGCCTAACCTTAGTTTTAGGGTCGTCATAATATAGAAGCTCCTTTGAAAGAAATCGGCAATTCAGGAAGGTTTTTATGGTTTTCTATATTAAAAAATGTTGATGTGGCTATTGATATGTGTAACACCCCGAATTTTTAAAGTGAATCAAAGTTCTCGCGTGGAGAGGGGGTTCTTGCGCGACTAAGCGTTATCGTGCGAGAATGCCTACGAAGGGTGGAGACCATATTAATATGTCTAAACACCCAATTAGTGCCTTGTGTAGCTTAGAATGATATTAGTTAGAGAGAGAAAGTCATGTGAATTGGTGTTTAAGGATAATGTTTGGTGTATTTATGCCTTTATGAAGCATTGGAATGATATTAGTGCATGATTATGTAGTTCCTGATTGAAACGATCTCGGTTTGGTGTTATTCTTGTGCAAATATCATAAGGTGAGTTCTAGACCCCTCTTTTTACATATTTTCCATGATTTGGGGATAATATGCATACCTTAATGAATGTTGTGATTAAGAATAATAGTGTTGATTGGTATAGAGTGTATTTGGGCTTTAAAATAGCTTAAGAAGCGATGATTTGGGGCTGAAGTTTTGGGTAGAAAGATAGTTATCGCGCTAATAGTTGAGTTCTCGCATTAGGCGGTTAGTTTGATAGCCTCTTACTGAAAGGAAAACTTGTATGGAAAGTTATCGCTCAAAGGATAGCTCTTGTGCGGCTTATAGTTATATGAATGGTGGAGTCCTCGCACGATATGTAGTTGTGTGTTATAACGTTATAGCGCGAGTGGATGTGCTCACATAGACAGATTTTTCCCCTATAGTTGATTCGTCTATGATGTCATTGTATATTGTGTGTTAAAGATTTAATAAATAAAGTGACTATAGCTATAGAATGATATATGTATTAATACCATTAAAGAATAAAGTAAACATAATATAGTTCACATGTGAAATGTTGAAGCACTTGAATTATAATTCGAGAATAGTTACCCGTTAAAGCACAGAGGTCTTGCAAGCATAGAGGTCTTGATATATTTCAAGACTCGACACAGGAGTCTTGCATAATGGTAAGTGAAAGAAGTCTTGCATATGTTGCAAGCTAGACAAGAGTCTTGCGTAATGGAAAGCGAGAGTAAAGTCTCGTGTTTTACATGAGCAATGGCCAAAGGAGTGGTGTACGAAGTACATGCTCATGATAAATTAATGATAAAGTAATAATACAGTAAAGATAAAGTAATGATAAAGTAAAGATAAAGTAAAGTTAAAGTAACTGATAAAGAAATTATAAGGTATTATGTATGGTTATAGTATAAGAAAGTATGTTTTCGATAAAGTTCGGTTATAGTAATTTTATAAAGTAAACCTTGAGCTCACTAAGCGTCGCTGACTTTTGTATGCATATTTGATTGACATGTATGCTACAAGAATAAGTCCTAAGCTTGGCATGGATTGGAACCTACATGGCATATTATTGAGACTGGTATCCTTGCATAGTTTGATGATAGATAGTTAATGTTATCTTCTATGATGAAATCATTTAATTATGACAATGTCTTACTTTCCACTACGTATTTAAATAAAATTTTATGTTTGAGAACTTGTGTTTTTGATGACCAAATCCAACTGGGAGGTTGCTTGGAACAAGGTCTTACAAGTTGGTATCAGAGCCAGGTTTGAGAGACTTGGACACTTTGATCTCTGAACTCGAACTAAGAATGGGATCGAGTAAGGGATGCTAGTGCAAGTAGCTTCATGCCAGGGTGGTAAAGTTAAAGTTTAAAGTAAAATGTTAAAGATGATAAAGATTCATAATGAATATGGTGCTCATAGTAGGATTGAGAACTGATGTGACTCGGGATAAGGAATGTTTGGGACATGTAAAGTAAAGTAAGTAGTTAATCATATCTTGCCACTATCATTAAAAGCTTGCAGTACTTGATATGATCTGAACTATTACCTGGAATGACAACATTGGTTTCATATCTTATAAAAATCAATGGCTGGAAGGAAAGTTACTCGTGGATGTGCTCATGGTGGTGTCAGGGTTAGGCCACTAATAACTAAGAATCGAAAGCAAACAGCCGATGAAGTGCATGTAGACCCAGTCCACACAAATGGTGACGAAAACTCTCATCAGTCGGAAGAAAGGATTACCTTGGAGCCTGTTGTTAGAGGGGCTATTGCCAAAGTGGTCCACAAGATTCTTTATGACATCATGCCCTCAGCCATGACAAAATCCTTAAAGTAAGTGACCAAGGAATGGACACTAGAGGGGAAGAACAAATCTAGCAAGAAAGGCAATGAGGGTACAGGTGAAGGCTTAGGAAAGGATGGGAAGGATGAGGAGGATATGACTGATGAGGAGTTAGCTAAAGGTTATTGCTATCGTATCTTCAAGGGGTGCAATACTCCATCCCTGGATGGAAAGGATGGTTCTATTGCCACTCTCTAATGGGTGTCTGAAATGGAGGCAATAATTGAGATCAGTGAGTGTAGAGATGATCAAGCGGTGAAGTTCAAAGCGCATGTATTTGTCGATGAAAATATAGTTGGTAGAACACCATCAAGTAGACCAAGGAGCTGGTGATGAGGAAGTTCAGCCTTAGAATGAGACAGATCAGGTGGAAAGTGAATTCTTGGGGTTTAAAGCTGGGAGTTTGACACAGGCAGTACACATCTTGCTTTTGTGAGATGTCCATGTTGGTACCTTACCTGGTGAGTACTGAAGAGAGAAGGATGAAGTGATATGTGCAAGGTTTGCCCTCGAAAGTTAGAACGTATGTCAAGGCAAGTGGACCAAAGACTTTTGAGTTGGTGGTGGAATTGAGTGGGATAGTCTGTGATGACGTGGTTACCGATTAGCCTGTTGAGAAGGTGGGAAAGAAGAGTTGGTATGGAGATGTTAAGAGAGAAAGGAATGAGATGTCTGCGGCTAAGACCAAAAAGATGAAGTTGGAACCGTCCGGTGAGTGCCGGAAGTGTGGGAGAAAGCATGCTAATGAATGATCGCTGGGTTCAAGCCTGAGCTACAGATGTGGAAAGACGGGACATTTCTCGAAGGATTGTCCCAATCTGAGGAAGTGCTACAACTGTGGCAAACCAGGACACTACAACTGAAAGTGGTTGACTCAATTAGGAGGAAGGAAGTAGAGAAAGAGAAAAGAACCGGTGACAATCCAAGGCTAGGGCTTTCATGATGACAAGGGAGGAAGCCAGAGCTGAAGTCAATATGGTGTCATGTATGTTTCTGGTTATTAACATACTTGCTTCTATTCTTTTTTATTCCAGTGCAAGTAAGAGTTTTAAGCTACTACATTCTGTGATATGATGAATGGTAAGGCTAAAGAAATATATCATGCATTTGAAGTAGAAACTACTATTGGAAAGACTACTAAGATAATTTAGGCCTTAGAGGATTATAGCATAGAATTGGAAGGTCATAGATTCCCTGCTTGGTTGTTTGTAATTACAGGACCGGTGAAGGGTGATCAATGCAACAGTTTCACAAGGATGGAGAGATATGCAACACTTAATAGATCAAACATGGAACCAGTTAGATGATACAAAGAACAGAAGTAAAAGAACAAGACAAGAACACTCAAATATGGTTTTTCAAGAATGATGTATATTGCTTTCAAGTTCTTATCAGTGTTACAAAGCATACATGAAAGATACAAGTACTTGAGACACTTTATACAACATCCTACAGCCAGCTATACTTTGAAGGCCAGCTAAAAACACTAATCTAGACAACAAGATCAATGTTGAGTCAAAAGGCAGATTGCCTTTTGACTAGTGACTATGACATGCCATAGCTCACATCCTAATATATTACAAAAAGGATAAAAGGTACAAAAGTAGAAAGATACCGACCAATGACCATAATCTACAGTTTACAAAACATGGACCTTTTCACAAAATCATATAAGTTGGTGAGTCTTCAGAGTGGCAGCGGAAAGTTGTTCTACTTTTGTCAAAAGGTGATCAGAGAAAGCATGTCTTCTCTGTCTTTGGAAGAAAACAGTCTTTGGCTTCGGAAGACTTTGTCCCTGAAGCTTCGAAAGACTTCATCTTTGGCTTCAGAAGATTTTTTCATTTGGCTTCAGAAGATTTTACACTTAGCTTATTTCCTATAAGAGATGTAAAACATCCTAAGTAGCTTTACTCTGTACTTCATGCATGCATGTTGAGAGCTCTTTGGATGCTTTGGTTTCATAAGCCTTAAATTATAGACCTTAAAAACACCCCCTAGGAAAGAGAATAATCATCTATTGACAGTCCTCATCAGGATCAAAACCATTCCTTTCTTTATCATTCGGCCAGGATCCCTCAAACTCTTATAGTATCTCCTCATGTCATAGAGATCATACAGAGGAAGATCAAGTATGTCTTGCCAGAAGTAGACATCTTGACATCCTTGATCTCAAATGACATACCATTTGTCCAGATTAGCAACAAAGGTCCAGGACAAGATAGGTCTTCTAGCAGCAAGAGGCACTACTTGAATGGGAGTTGGATTAGCAGCCTCTTCTTTATCACCCTTAGGATGTTTTGACCCATCCTGAGGTGTAGAGTTAGATGCCTTTGACTTCTGCTTGTCCCTTCTAATGGTCATCCTTTTCTTCCTCTTTCCAGATTTCAATTGAGAAGACTGGCCTTCAGCACCATGTTGTTCTTGTATGTCTTGCTCAGTTGGGTCTTCTTCCCTCATAGATTTTGAAGGAGAGGGGCAGGACCCTTCTATGGATTAGAAGATGAAGTTGGCTATGATCTATCACTAGGTCTAGGTTATGTTGTCTCTTGTGGTTCAACCTTGACTTCAACTTCAGGTGTAATCTGAATTGATGGAGAATGCAAATTAGTAAGCTCACCCTTTTTAATATTATGCTTGATCACCCTAATGTGCTCATCCATGGTGGATAGAGACATTGTACAAGCCTCCTTTAGGAGAATCTGTACCGCTTCAATAAGTTCCCCATCTTCAACCTGTCATTAGATTTATTCAAGTTAGCTTTGATGGTGGCTATTGACTTTGTAGCTTCTTTCCTCATCTTTCTTTTAGCAGCTTTTTATTCTTTCATTGCTTGTTGCTCAAGCTGCTTGAGGTACTCAAACTCTATGTATTCATATGACAAGGGAAGAAGTGTAGATGCCTGATAGAGTCCTGTGGCACTCAGGTAGTTAATCATATTTTGCCTGTCTGCTTCTTTGTCTACCTAAGGTTGTTGCTCAGTTGCCACAACCTCTGTCTCAAGGCTTTCTTGAACTGGGGAGAGGGTAGGGGCATGCTTGTAGAGTCTTTTCTTCCTCCTTTTTTCCTTGATCTTGGGGAGTAGTTCTGCATCCTCTACCTCCTTTCTTTCCTTTGCCAACTTAGTGTCAGCCAGTTCATTTATCTCTTCCAAGGGAAGAGAGATGAGTTCATCATTTTTGTAGTCTTTGGTCCCCAAGTAGTTCAATTTGGCTACCCTTAACTTATCATCTTGAGTGTTTGGCCTGGGGACTACCCTAATTGCAACTTCCATAAAGCCTGGGAACCCACTTGAACTCTCTCCCTTTAGCTTCCTCTTCCTCTCTCTCTTCTCCTCCTTAATCTTTTCAGGAGTCATCTTCCTTTTACCTTTGTCACTCATAGGCCTGTGTGACTCAGGTTAGAGAGAGCTTTGTCCTTTATTACTTGGTTTTTCACTTAGACTCTGGCCAGAGTGAGGTTGTGAGACACCTTCACCAGCTGGTGCCACACTAAGGGTAATGGGTACTGAAGTAGATCCTGTCATCTCAAGGTTCATAGGCTCAACTGCTAGGCCTTAAGCTAAGGTTTCCCCTTCGAACCTAATCTTCGGGTCCACCTCATCATCCAGTTGACCAACAGTCTTGCTTACTAGCCTCTATCTATATAGTCTTACTCTTAGCTGGAACTCTTCAATCACCTTTATTGAATCTTATCAACCAACCATGCAAGTGAGGGTGGTGAATCCTCTATGTCCATGCTTTGAGAGGAACTCCAGGTTCTATGATTGTAATTAAGACTTTCTCCCTCTTTTTGGTAGCATCACCCTCTTGCAAAGGGGAGCTAGGAGTTAGGTCCATCACATCCATAGGTTCTTGTGGACCTGGTTGAGTCCTCTAGATGGGTCTCTCAGCTAACTTGCCCTTGAGATCGGTGATCTCAGCTAACTTGCCTTTTGGTAGGTGATGGTGATTTGTGGCTGTGTTGGTGGTGTAGATGTAGAAGGTGTCGGTTCAACATTAGCTTGTGTTGCTAATTTGTCACCTTGAGCAATGAGTTCTAACATTTTTAGGACTAAGGTTGTTTCTACCCCTGAGAAGCCAACAGTTGGCTTTCATATTGTTTTAAAGATGCCGGGCTTCATCTGTTCCAATTTAAGAACATTTCCTGTTCCCCTTAACTGTGAGCCAAATTCATAGTTAAGAATGTACTGGACATATCTAGAGAATATATAATATTCTAAGGAGTCCAAGCTTGCAAGTAAATTAGTATAAACAAATTGTGAGTACCTGAACTTGAACCCTTGTACCAATCCATGGACTAAGTAGGAAAGGTCTTCAGGAATTTGATCCTAACCTCCATGTTTGTTTGATAGACAGTGACTGACTACATAAAGGAGGTACTTTCATTGGGAGGAGACCTTTCCTTTCTTGAAGGTTCTTACAGAGTAATCATCCATAATGACCACTTCGCAGATCCTCCAGAACTCCAAAAGCTGATCTTCATATAGTGGAGGATTTATGGGAGGGAGGTGAAGTAGTTTGATAGAGCCAAGAAACAGAAAACATCTAAGAAGCCAGGATCTTTCTCAGACACTAACAGAGCAACCTAATTATGTTATCTGTGCAATTGCATGGAGAAATTAGGCTAGTATTATGGATTAGGGTTGGCCATTTTGAGTAGCTTTGAGATGAAGGAAGGTAAGAACAAGGTCGGATTGTGGGTGAATTTAGCGTTTTGATCTTTGTGGATGAAGGAGAAAGTGAAAGGAGGGAACCGTTGTACGAATATATATGGTATGGATTTGAGACTAACGCAAAAGGATAAACTTTGAAATCTGGATGTTAGTCCCTCCTTTGAAAAAGTACCCAAAAAGTTAGTTTTCTTGGAAGTCTAAATCTTTCGAAGGTAATTTGTCTTCTGAAGGTTTATAGAAAAACTTTTGAAACTAATTTGGCTTCTAATGATATTCCTTAGTTTTCTAAGAATTCTGATTGGGAAGAAAAATACTTAGTATTTTTGCTTCCTAGATAGATTTTGCTTCGGAAGATATCAAATATCAGAAATCTTATTCAATAAGAGAATAAGTCTTCCTAGACTTAATTACTTTCGGAAGAAAATAGTCCTTCAATACATATAAGTACTTAGTGACAAATATAAGCTTCGAAAGATATAATCAAATTTCTTCCGAAAATTAACTTCTCAGAAGTAGTTATTTGTTTTGAAGAAATAATTTTCTTCTGAAGACAACTTGATGTCTTCCGAAGGAAAATATATCCAAAATTCTCAAAATTCTAAGGGATATCATTTTTGAAAAGTTTCTTCCAAAGTAAACTGAGCTTATATGGTGATGATATAGACAACTTAAGACACACATATTATTAAAAATAATTTTTAGTTTAGTTTAAAGAAAATCTACTCAAAGTTAATCATCCCAATAGCTGATACACGATACTTAAATATCTGCTCATCAAAATCTTTTATGAACAGATCAGCATATTGTTCATTTGTGTTAACTTTGACTAGTTTTATCAATCCCTTTTCAAAATTATCTCTAATTAAATGATACCTGATATTGATGTGCTTTGTCTTTGAGTGCTGAACTGAATTCACTGTGATCGAGATAACACTGTTGTTGTCTTTGTGGATAGGAGTCTCCTTGAAGTTGAATCTAGAGTCTAGCATCTGATTCTGAATCCAAAGCACTTGTTACAGCAATGTATTCAACTTCAGCAGTTGATGCAAATACACAGGATTGTTTCTTGCATTGCCATGAGACTACCCTTCCATTAAGAAATTGACATCCCCCAGATGTTGACTTTGTAGTTATGTTACAGCCACCATAGTCACTATTTGTATAAGCATACAGATTAAAGTCAGAATTCTTTGGATACCGAAGGCCTAATTTGGAAGCACCTTTGAGATATCTGAGAATTCTCTTGATAGCAACAAGGGGTGACATTATGGGGTTGGCATGATATCTTGCACAAATACATGTAGAAAACATGATATCAGGCCTGTTAGCTATGAGGTACATAAGAGACCCAATCATAGCCTTGTATAGATGTTCATCAGCACACTCTCCCTCAAGATTTGGTCCAAGAGAGTTGTTTGTGGCTATGGGTATCTTAGCAACCTTGCACTCAGTCATGTGAAACCTATTAAGTATGTCTTTTACATACTTTGACTGATTTATGAAGATGCCATTGTCTACCTTCTTTAATTGAATTCCTAGAGAGAAATTGAGTTCCCCCATGGCACTCATCTTAAATCTATTCTTTAACAGCTTCTTAAAGTCTTTGTAGAGCTTTGGATTAGTTGACCCAAAGATAATGTCATCTAAATAAACTTGAACCAGCATCAAATCATTTCTTGTTCCTTTGATGAAGATTGCTCCATCAATAGTACCTCTCTTGTATCCGTCCTTACAAAGATACTGTGATAGTGTCTCATACCACTTTCTTGGAGCCTGATACAACCCATAGAGAGCTTTATCAAGCTTGCAGACATAATTAGGATGATCTGGGTCTACAAAGCCAGGTGGTTGTTTGACATCAAGTTGGTAGACCTTGAAATCCTTGGATGGAGCAAAAGCCAAGAATATACTAACAGCTTCAAGTCTTGCTATAGGAGCAAAAACATATGTGTAGTCAATCCCTTCTTCTTGTGTGTATCCTTGAACAAACAGTCTTGCTTTGTTCTTGATGACAAGTCCTCTATCATCCTTCTTATTCCTAAAAACCTACTTGGTACCTAAGGTAGTCTTCCCTTGAGGAAGAGGACATTGATTCTAAACCTTCTATCTTTTGAATTGAAGTAGCTCCTCCTGCATTGCTTCAACCCAACTTCCATCTTTCAAAGCCTCTTCACTCTTCTTAGGCTCTATCTGGGACAAGAAACAAGAGTGAAGGCAAACAATTTTATCATGGGTTCGTCCTCTTGTTCTCACGCCAGTCTCAACATCTCCAATGATGTTTATGGTAGGATGGGACTTGTGGATTATTAGTAGAGGAATCACAGCAAGTTGTTTGGACAGATCTAAATTTGTGAGATTTAGATCTGGTACTTGAGAATCATCCACCACATCAACACACTTATCAAGTGAAACTTGATCCACCACATCACTATCACCACCTCCATCTCCTCCTACATTGGAAATGGCACCATTAACTCTCATCTAAGGCTGGATGACGAAGAAGGTGTTTTGTCTTTCCCCAAGTCTGCTATGAACAACTCATTCCGGCAGATGGGCTATGAGGGAGACTACTCCGTAAGAACCTTCAAAAAGGGTAAAGTCTCATCCAAATGGAACTACCTCCCCCATGTAGTCATCCATTCTTTGTCTAACAAACATAGAGGTTGGGACTAAATTCCTGAGACCTTTCCTACATAGTCCATGGAATGGTGCAAGGGGTCAAGCTCAGGTACTCTCAATTTTTTTATACAAACTTACTTGCAAACTTGGACTCCATAGAATATTATATGTTCCCTTGATATGTTCCATACATTCTTAACTATGAACTGGGCTCACAGTTAAAGGGAACAAGTAATATTCTTAACCTGGGACAGATGAAGCCTAACAACTTTAAGACAATGAGAAAGTCTAATGTTGGCTTCTCAAGGGTAGAAACAGCCCTAGTCCTAAAAATGTTACAGCTCATTACTCAAGGTGACAACTTGGTAACACAAGCTAATGTTAAACCCACACATTCTACATTAGCACCACCCTCTTAGCCACAAATTACCATCACCTAGAAAAGAAAATCCAAACAAACCCCTACTTAGTCTACTAAGGCTAAGCAGTCCCCCATATCACAACCCATGAAGGAAGAAGTAGACACTAGAGTTCCCACTTCTCTTGAGGAGCAGACCACTCCTATTACTTCTTTGATCAGTGTTGAGGTTCCTCTTGTTTAGTCTGATGAGCTCACTACCCCAACCTTACGCCTTCACTCTGAGTCTCAAAACTCTAATGATCAACCTTTAGGGGAAAGTTACCATGCCCAGCCTTTGGATCTCAACCAACCAATCCTAAACCTTGAATTATATGATGATGAAGATATGGGCTATAGTGAGTACCATGAGTCTCTCTTCTCCACCCCTATTCAAGGAGATAAAAGTGCTCTTGAATCACCCATATCTAGCCCACATCATCCACCCATAACTGAGGTGGACTTCCCTAAACATGCTCAGGAAGTCCATATGGAAGAGGCTCTCACTTTTTCAAGGGATTACATCATTAAGACCTCAACCATGGCAACCCATCCCATTGACACTTCTCTTAAAGATGTCATGGTGCAGGGGAAATCTGGCAGCCAAGAACCACTATCTGGTGATGAGGAAGAAGACTTTGGTCCTATTCTCCCATCCCCCATGGTTCTTCTAATGAAGATAAGGGGAGTCTGCAACTAAAGGTGCACAAATTGTCCAAATTTGCACCTATTTAGTTTCCAAGGTTAGTCACCTAGAATCTCAGGTGACTACCTTACAAAGAAGGGTCAATGATCAGAAACTTGAGATCACCGGTCTCAAGGGCAAGTTAGCTGAGAGACCTATCCAGAGGACTCAACCAGGCCCACAAGAACCTATGGATGTGGTAGACCTGACTCCTAGCTCCCCTATGAAAGAGGGTGATGCTACCAAAAAGAGGAGATACTCTTACTTACAATCACAAAACCTGGGAGTTCCTCTCAGAGTATGGACATGAAGGACTCACCACCCTCACTTGCAGTTGTCCATACTCAAAAACCTCCTCAGGTCCATATTGATATGGACTCACTCATTTAAAGCTTATTTGAGGAGGGTATATTAAGGGCTATGCCTACTCAATCTCACCCTACTGAGAATCCAATAGTTGAATGGAGGTATGATGCTAAAAGGAGAGCCCTGGTAATCTCTATGTCTCAATGACAATAAGAGATCTTCAACTTCTACAACCTGAGATACTATGAGAGCACCTATCTAGTTGACCTCCCACTTGCCAACCCAAGTCAAAACAGGCAAACTGCAAGGTTAGCTAATAGGATTCAACAAAAGGTGCTTGAAGAGTTTAAGCTGAGAACTAGATTATATAGACAGAGGCTAGCAAGCAAGACTGTTGGTCAACTAGGTACTGAGGTGGACCCTAAGATTAGCTTCAAAGGGGAAACCTTAGCTAAAGGCCCAGTAGTGAGCCTGTGAACCTTGAGATAGAGCTGCTTCAGCACCCATTACCCTTAGTAAGGCACCAGCTGGTGAAGGTGTATCACAGCCTCTCTCTGGCTAGAGCTTAAGTGTAGCACCAAGCATTGAAGGCCAAAGCTCTCTCCACCATTAGTCACACAGGGCAGAGCTCAACAGCTTTTGGGTTGGCATCATCCATTATTGCTACTATGTTGTTCCTCTTGTCAAACTTTAAGTTTGCCATCTTAACTGAAAAATAAATAGAGGTGGGTTAGTTAAAGCATTGATATAAGAATTAACAATAAAATGAAACAAAACATAAGAAAATTTTGAAATTTTAACAGTTTTGTTACTGGCAAAACTATAGTTTCGCAAAGGCGAATGTATAGATTCGTTGTTACTCAGACACAAAATCATGTGTCCGAGCGATTCTATAGTTTCACTGATGTTGGAATTATAGTTTCTCAGCAGACAAATTATAGATTCGCTGAGACTCAAACACAAAATCATATGCTCGGGCGAATCTATAGTTTCGCTGAAACTATCCTGGCGAAACTGTCAAGTACGCACGGACAACGTAACTAGATAGTTTCTTGGAACTTTGAACTTTCATTCAGTTTTGCTGGTTAATCTCGTAGTTTCGCTGAACGAATAAGCAAAACTCTGACCCAGCGAATCAACCTAAAACCAAAATGCATTGGTCAAAATCACGATTAATGTGGTTGAATGAGATGGAAACACTACCCAGTAGGCTTAGAACAACAAAATCACAATGGAAATCAACAAAATAGTAGTTCAAATGAAACGGTTTAGAACTAGGGCTAGTTTTGAAGGTGAGCGAAAGTGAGAAACTAGTCTCACACTGTTCTATATATCCACCTTAGATTTGCTGGCAGCGAAACTATAGTTTCGCTCAGCAAATATATGAAATCATGATGCTCAGAACTCTACGAATGTGTCCGAACAAATCAATAGATTCGCTTAGCGAAAGAGCTAGCGAAACTTAGTTACGCTGAGACCTAACACTTAACAAATTTTAATTTTTTTTAAGTATTAAGCTTTCGAGAAAAAAAACTTCTTCGCCCCACAAAACCAACACAGAAACAAAATAAAAAAATTAAAAATAAAAATTAAAAATAAGATAAAATTAAGAATAAAAGGATATAGTCACTTCTTTTCCATGAAGTTTTTTCAGAGAGTCAAAGATTGGTGGGATTGCTGATATGTTTGTCCTTTTAAACCCATGCTTTATTCTTTTTAATGCGTAATCTGTAGCTGCCTTTATCATGTTTTGGGTTAATTATAGAAACTCTAGTGACTTGGTCCCCACAGACATTTGGCAAAAGACTTTTCCTGTCCTCATGGTTTATTGAGCAATACGATTAACTCTGCTTCATTTTCTTTTGGGATTTCAACAATGATCTTAATTTAAGAATCAATGTGCCTTTATTTTGGGGAACCAATAATGAGAGCTCCAGGTTTATACTCATGTATAACAGAGGAGATTATCATCTGAGCGTGCTAATGAGAGCTCAAGGTCTATACTCAAGTATAACAAAGGAGACCATCATTCCAGGTTAATGTTCACATATAGCAGAGGAGATAAGCACGAGATATACTTCTGAAAAGCTAACGAGAAGCTTCAATTCATTGACTTTTCTGAAGAGCTAGACTAGAATCATTTATTGTGCTAACTAGAAGCATCATTCAGGACTCGGGGATAGGGAGATTTTGGGAATTTTTTGGGAATATCAAAGCAGAGATTTGAAACTCTCAACCCTTTTTTGACAAGGACTTGTAACTTTGTGTAGGCCAAAATGCCAAGGGGATAATCCTTATCACCAAGTTCTTAACCTTTAATTTAGCTACACGATCATTGTTTACTTCGTTTTCGAGCTGAGCGTACCATGCATATCCCAACACAAGACTGTTGACCTCCTTCGAACTTCTTTTTCCGGGGATCATGAAAATACAAAATGAAAACCTTTAAGATTTTAATCTTTATTCTCCCCGAAATTTATATTTAACTGCCATGTAAGAGAAATTTCTGTTTTTCATATTTTTAAGGATCAAGAAGTGAAGGCATATGGGACAACGAAGTTTTTCAAAAAGAGTTTATCAAGAAAATAGAAAATGAAAAAAAAAGTTATTTACATTATTTACACAATTTGTTATGAAAAGAGTTTTCAAAAAGATATTAAACCCAACATAGAGATCAATTCATTAAAACGAGGTTTATCAAATGTTTTTGTGAAAAGATCTGCTCTTTGATTCTTTGTGTCAATTGGAATAATATAAATGGAAACCTTTTCCTATGCATCCCGGATTGCATGAATCCTTGTTTCAATGTGCTTGGTACAAGTGTGGTGAATTGGAATTTTAGCGATCCCAATAGCTGCTTCATTATCATAAAAGATTGGTGTATGAAGAAAATTGATTCCATAATCCATCATCTGATGCTGAATCCAGAGCACTTGGCAACAGCAACTTGATGGAGCAACATATTCAGCTTCCCCTGTAGATAGAGATACTATTGTCTGCTTCTTGCTCTGTCATGAAACAAGACAATCCCCAAGATATTGACATCCGCCAGTGATGGATTTCCGGTTAATCCTGCAACCACCATGATCACTGTCGGAATAAGCATGAAAATCAAAGTTCCCTCCTTTTGGATACCAAAGTCCCAAACAAGAGGAACCCTTTAAGTAACGAAAGATGCGTTTAACAACTTTTTCATGGGATTCTTTTGGGTTGGCTTGATAATGGGCACAGTAGCACATGGTGAATGTAATATCCGGACGACTAGCCGTGAGATACATGAGATCCAATCATAGAATGATAGCGATGAGCATCAAAGGATTTCCCATTATCATCAGGAGTTAAGCAGGTTTGAGTATTGAATGGAGTGAGTTCTAGAGAAGCAACATCCATCTTGTACTTCTTGAGAATCTCTTGAATACATTTTTCTTGGTGAATAAGAATACCATCAGGCTTTTGTTCAACCTACAACTCTAAGAAAACGCACATCTCCCCCATAATGCTCATTTCAAAGTGATCCTTCATCACTTCTTCAAATTCTCTACATAGTTTCTTGTTTGTTGACCCGAAGATAATATCATCAACATACACTTGAACAATCAACATCTCACCATCGACCTCCTTCTTGAATGGTGTCATATCTATTGTACCATGAGAGAAACCTTTGCTGAGTAGATATTGTGTCAGTGTGTCATACTAGTTACGGGGAGCTGATGCAATCCATATAATGATTTATCAAGTTTATACACTTTCTCCAGAAAATCTGGATCCTTGAGACCTGGAAGCTGACAAACATAAATCTCCTCATCAATGTTCCCGTAGATAAATGCACACTTCATGTCCATCTGAAAAACTTTGAAGTTTTTGTGAGCAGCGTGAGCAAAAAAGATTCTGATGGCTTCAATGCGGGCAACAGGAGCAAACACTTTAGTGTAGTCAATTCCCTCCTCCTGAGAAAATCCCTGAACTACCAGCCTTGCTTTGTTTCTTATTACCACACCTCGATCATCTGGCTTGTTTCTGAATACCTATTTGGTACCAATAGGAAATTTGTTTGGAGGAAGATCAACTAACTCCCAAACTTTCATCTTCCAGAACTGCTGAAGCTCCAACTGCATAGATTCAACCCAACTAGGGTCTTGAAATGCTACTAAGATATTCTTAGGAACAATTTGAGCCAAGAAACATGCATAGAGACATTCACTGATCAATCCAGATTGACTCCGAGTCCTCACACCATTTGTAATGGATCCAATGATATAATCATGTAGGTGATCTTTTAAGGTTTTGAAGGTAGTGGTAAGGGTTAATGGGTTGGATTGAGATGAGGATGTAGTTTGTCATAGTTATGATGGTGGAGTTGGTTGTGATGGAGGAATTGGTTGAGGTGGAGGTGTAGGTGGAGGAACAAATGGAGGTGGAGGTGGATGGTCAATTGATGGTTAGGTTCAGGTGGAGGAATGATTTGTATATTGGTTTGAGGAATGACATCATCATCAAATACTGGAAGGTTGAATGATTTAAGATAGTGTTGGAGTCATAGAACCATTCTGGGTCATACCCCATGTTTGGTGAATTTGACTCCTACCAATCAACATAAAAGGATTCTTGCATAATACGCGTTCTTTTGTTGTACACCCTATACGCCTTTTGTGAGGTAGTATAACCACGAAGAAGCATTCATCAAGAACTACACCAAACTTTGACTTCTGAGCTTGAGTATTCAGCAAAGTGCATGAGCAACCAAAAGGACGGAAGATGTCAATTTGGACTATTTAAAGATGATACTTACCAAAACCTAAGTGCCAAATCTCATGATGATTACCAAAACTGACACGGTGAAGCTACGCTGAAAATATGATCAAAACGAAGAAAATTGACCAAAGTCAAACTTGGTCAACTGTGGTCAAAGTCAACAGTGAACATCAGCGGTCATCCCGAATGATGTTAGCACCCGGCAGTCACGCATCAGCAACAGAGAATTTATCAATCTTAGAATAATATTTATGTAATTATTAGGGCTTAAATGTAATTTTGTTTATATATCTAAAGAGTATAATAGACCAAGTGTAGTCATTTATACTCTAAGTAAGCAAGCATTCTCTAAGCAAGCATTACTGAGAATTAGGCTAGTGAGAGAAACAATAAGGTTAGTGTGTGTGAGAGAGATTTTTCTTACAAACTCCCTTTGTAATCTCCTAGCATCATCATACATATGAACGAATGAAATATTATGAATGTGTTCTTGATTGTTCATCATCATTCATCATCATACATTAAATCTTGTAGCAGATCTTCACTTGAAATCATCAACAGGTCTGTGAGATTCCGCATCACAGATCTGATAAACGACAACAATACGATTGCAATATTCGATCCATCATTATCGAATTTTCACAATCAATCAAGGGTTTTCTTTTACGAAGAAGCTCATAAGGAGTCTTCATCTTGTCTTTCTCAATTAGAACCCTGTTCAGTACATATAATGCATAATTAACAGCTTCTACCCAGAAAATAATTAGAAGCTTTGACTCAATCAGCATAGTTCTTGCTGCTTCAAAAGGGTATGATTGTTCCTCTCAGCCACACCATTTTGTTAAGGTGTCCTAGCAGCACTAAACTATCTTAGAATCCCTTTGCTTGCATAGAATGAGTCAAAGATATGGTTTTTGAATTTAGTTCCATTGTCACTTCTGATGGCCATACCTTTCTTTTGATGATGGTTTCAATTGAGAGGATCAGCTTCTGCAACTCTTCTGCGGTGTCTCCCTTGTGTGCTAGAAATCTTACCCAAGAATATCTTGAATAATTATCTGTAACAACCAAACAATAAGATTTTTAAGCAATGGATTTAACACTAATAGGACCAAATAAGTTATTATGTAACAATTCAAGGGGTTTTGAAATACTATTTTCAAGCTTAAGCTTGTGTGGCTTTTTGTGTGTTTTCCTTGAGCACAGGCCATGCACTTTTATACCACTGAAAAATCTTTAAATGGTAGCCCCTCACAAGATTTTTCTCAACCAACTTATTATATTTTTAAAATTAACATGTCCTAATCGTCTATGCCAGAAAAAGGATTTAGAAGATGAAGCTTTTGACAGGAGACATGTCACAGTTGAGGTGGATTCTTTTGATCCCATATCCAGCAGATAGGTATCATTCTTCCTTGGCGCAAGCATGATCACTAAATCCTCTAGGATAATAAACTCGGGTTTAAGAAACAAGCATTCATTAGACATAAAACAACACTGGAATGTCTTTATCATAGATTTGTGATACACTAAACAGATTGAATGCCAGCTCTGGGACATAGTTCACTTTCTCCAGAGTCAAGGAACCATTTGATACTTCTCCCTGACCGATCATCTTTCCACCTTTCTTGTCTCCAGCAAAGGCAACATATCCTCCATTTATTATGCGATAATTTGAAAGCAAGTCCTTCAACCGAGTCATATGCCTGGAACATTCGCTATCAACATGCCAATAGCTATTGACAGCCTTCCTGGAATGATCCTTGCATTAGAACACAGATTATAAGATTTGGAAATTAGGACACAAGTTTTGACTAACTTAGGTCTCGAAATAGAATATTTTTTACAGAAAAATTATCTTCAAAATGATTTAATCTGCTTCCTAAAGAACTATTACTTACATTTCTACCAATATTCTCAGGGAAATGTTTAATTACATGATCATCCTTCCCATATCTAAAACAATGAGATTTTAAACCTTTCTTCTTATATTTTGAAATAGGAGTTTGATCTATGATCTCTCTTCCTAACATTCAGACATGCATGAATCAGAATCGCTACAAGAGTCATATGATTCTTTTGATTTTTCTTTTGTGACCTTAATTTTAGCAGGTTCTGGTTCATTTTCATTAATGTTATTGACATTTGAGGAAGTTGTGTCCTTTTCTTTAGGTTTAGAAATTCGAATTGGTGTAATATATGGAATTGGATGAGAAAAGAACTTTTCAAAACTATTTGATTTTGTTTGTGTTTCTGAAACTTTACTTGAACAAGCATCATTTTCATTAACACAAGCATTTGAAACATCATGATTTGATTCATAAACATCTAAAGATGAACACGCTGGACTAGAGCTAGAACTACACACACCATTGTCTATAATAGACTTTTGGGAAACAAATATACTTAAGCTATTGTCTAATGAAGACTTTTTGGAATCAGAAATACTAATGCTAGAGCTGCCCAGACCACTACTTGCACCATAATCATAGTCCTCTCGAATCTTCTTATGATTTACTCCCTCTAAACTTGCATACAAACTGTTAGTATCTTTCTAAATTAATTCATTAGTTGGATGAGGTGTAGGCATAGGACAATAATAATAAGTACTCGGAGGAGGATAAACATGAGTGGTTCTTCGCTTCCCAAACCAGTCTTAATTCTAGCCATCCCATTGTTTCTTGCAAAGTTCCTCATGTTTCATCACTGAAATGGTCCATCTTTCAAGTTTAGTTTTTAGCTTGCTTGTTTCAAATTCAGCAAGTGCCACACATTCATTTAAAGCATTTATTCAATGTTTCTTTCCAAAAGATTTATTTTTAAATGCTCATTTTCCTTTAAAGCTTCATTTAACTTAACAAATATTTAGACTCATTTGTTTTAAGTTCTTTGTTAATCTATTTTAATTTGTTTTCATTTCTAATAATAACCTGTCAGCTTTATAAACCCCAAATAATTGAATTTTGCTGGGAGGAGAAACACATGTCTTGGATTACCTCATAAGGAAGTCCTATAACTACTTATTCCTCAGCTAGGGCTTTTTCACATTGACAAACTGGAGTGTTCCTTTTGTATTCTTCTCCCTCCTTGCTTTCTTCTTTGCTTCCTCAGCTTCACTTACCTTCTTCTCTCCTTGATCACAAACCTCTAGCTTCACTTCACTTGCTTCAACTTCTTGTTGTGTCCCTAGTTCAACTGCTTCACAAACTATCACCTTTTCTTTAACAGCTTCAAAAATCCTTTTCTTCATAAACTTGTTGCACCCCATCTTCACAAACTGCTTCATCTTGAATTTCACACTAAATTCCCTAAAAGGATCAAAATCTTCAACTGAATCCACATCACTATCCACCACCATAGCCACCATAGCATGATTGATCTGTTCTTCAGTTTCTTTGATTTCAGCACTCCAATCAAAGTTTGTGATTAGTTTTGTTTCCTTCTTTGGCTTGGCTTCTTCTTTGTCGATGATCGGGGTGAATTTTGAAGTTCCCGAAGTTCCTGGTTTAGTGATGATTGGAGATGGACATCTATTTTGAAGTGACCTAATGTTTGTAGTTCAAACATCCTAATTTTGACTTATCATACCCATGTTTTGAGTTTTGATTCTGATTGCCAAAGTTTCTCCTGCCTGTTCTTTCCATAAACCTTCTTGCACACAATGTGAGCATTGCCATCTGCCACTGGATATCAGTTTCTTCCAAGTCATCAGGAACCACCTGATAAATATCTTCCACTATCATTCCTTTTCCTTTCAACTCCCCCGTAACCAAAGCTTCATAACTGTGTACAAACATTCCAAACAGTGCCATTATATCAGACAGAACTTGAGTAATGACTGATGCCTTTGAGTTTGAACCAACACTTGATGGTCCACTACCAGACTTGTCTGACACACCATATCCAGAAGACCTACCATAAGCTGCACCATACATTGAGGAGTTGTAGCGGATGAAATCAATGCAGCATTTTGTGGATAAACTGTACCGGGCACCATTGATTGATTGTATTCTCTCCTTTTAAAGTCCAAATCAAATGACTTTAGTTTGTTGATCACATCCATGAGTTTATAATAAGCAAAATTTATTTCCTGCTTCAACAGTCTGACTTGCAAGCTCTATTGCGGGGGAAGAGAGTCCAAGAGTTTTGTAACTTGTTCATGATTACTCAACTATTTGTCATATTTCTTTAAGTTGCTTGAAACAGAGAGAAATCAGTTCGTAAGATCAGTAAGGCTTTCATTTTTGTGTTCAACAAATGAATTAAACTCCTTTTCATCTTGGGCTTTCTTGTCCTTTTTCAAGTCTTTATTACCATCATAAAACTCGCACAAAGAACCATACATGGATTTTGCATTCTTGTGTTCACCAAAACGGTTTGTAGATGTCTTGAGATAAACACAGAGTTAAAGCCGTAAATGCTTTCTGATCACAGTCGATTAACTTAAGGTCTCTTTCTATAAAGGTTGATGGATCAGTCTTTCTATAAAGGTTGTGGACCTTTAACGATTGATTCCCACTAGTTGTGATCTGTGTAGTAAAAAAAATCTTTCAAACAACGTTTCTAATCTTCAAAGTTTCATCATCGGTGGCCTATTAGGTGCTACACTCCAAATCAGAAATGGTGATAATTGTTGTCATTTTTACAACAGAAGGTAATTTCGCTGGACCCCTCTAATTTCGCTGGACACCTCTAATTTCGCTGCTACTTTCTCTTCTACTTTCGCTGAAAATTTAGGCAGTAGTTTTGCTTGAACAGATGCTTGGAAACTCTAGTCTCGGCCACATATTGGCTGAAACTAGTAGAACTTTCGTTCTGAAGTAAATTTGGCAGCAATTTCGCTTGTCTAGGAAATCAAGTGTCAAGAACTTTCATTCAAAGAGGTACTTCACTGAGTAACAAAGATTAATTTCCAAGATCACAAATTCGGTAGTTTCACTGGACCAGTGATAGTTTCGCTGGACCAGTGATAGTTTTGCTGGATGAAACTATAGTTTTGCTGGATGAACAGGAAACCTTTTCGAACACGAAATCAACCAGAACTCACCCGAATCACAATGAATTAATGATAGGATGATTGAGATAGGTTCCTATGCAAATACTAGATGATCTCAAACGATTTCCATACCAAAATCACACAAAATAAGATCCAAAATGAATGGGATAGTGTTTTGGCTAAAAACCCATCAAACTCAACAAATCAAGAGCACTAAGTCTTTGATACCATTTTGTTGGTCCGTTGATCCTTAAATAGTGCAGATGATTTAGAAAAGCACACAATCCCACAATATTAGCAACAATCTATTAATAATCAAAATAATGAGTTTCAAAAGTTTACTATAATCTCCAAACAAACACAATGAAGATGAAACATAGGCTCAAGTATGATAACAATAGACTTCCAGCCAACACACTACAATCACAGAATCAAAATAATACAATTTTCCTATTAGGGTTACCAAAACTTGCTTATAATGAATGAAACTTACAATATATAAGCAGAATTGTAGTTTCACTGACAGTTCCCTGTATAGCGAAACTGTCTAGACCAACATCTAATTTCGCCAGGCAATGAAACATAGTTTCACCGGGTGACCTAGATCGCTGCGTACTAAACTACAAAACACAAAATACAAACAAAGTAAACTAACATTCATCCTATTATATTAATAAACAAAATAAACATAATCAATGATGGTGTGTCCAACCTATTCTAGATCAGCAGATAAAGTGCTATCTTTGTAAATGTTTATCATGCAAACAATCAATTGGACTTAGAAAATTTCCATTAACACAGTTTCAACTTTTTTTTTTATTACTAAAAAGTTTTTATAAATATGCAAAAAATTAGGGGGAGAAAATTGAACATGGAAATATCAAAGGCAGTAGAATATGTGCACAATCATGTATTTTAAAATTTAAATACTAATTTTGTGTTTTAATAAAGCCAAGTCAAGCCAGCACTCAAACACAGTAGTTTGACATATACACATGCACAATATTGCTTGTGAGTGATATTTAACATCCATTATTAATAATGTTAAAATTATAAAATTTTAACAAACATTCAAGTTTTGAAACATTTCAAAATTATTTTAAGCAAAAACAAGAAAAATTCAAGTCTCGCAGTGTATGTATTAATTTACATAGCTGATGAGCAAAATTTTCAAAACAAATAAAAATTTTAAATTTTTGAAAACTATAGTCACAGCAGACAAACAAA
The DNA here is from genome assembly GCA_025506505.1 of Flaveria sonorensis. NCBI lineage: Eukaryota > Viridiplantae > Streptophyta > Magnoliopsida > Asterales > Asteraceae > Flaveria > Flaveria sonorensis. Next base: position 970 of record JACCIY010001561.1, on the reverse strand, counting down.
CATTCATCTGCCGTACCTACAGATAAGCATCAAATCATACAAATACACTAATGTATAATGATATAGTGGACAAACAAAACTGCATCCACTATGCATCATTAAACATACAAGTGTTCACAGCGCATGATGTAAGTCAAAACATCCATGTGAATACAGTGACATTTCATAGCGCATGACTAACTTTTGTTATCCATTGTTGAAACAGTACAAGTGTACATAGTGCATGACCAAATGTGCATAGCCTTTAACTTTTAGTCATCAGTTTGAATTTTCATTTCACACAAGTGTGCATAGTGCATGACCAAATGTTCATCTACCGTGAACACAAAAACAATCAAAGGTCCACAATGTACAACTTAAAGTTGTACAGCGGACACCACTGTACCCACAGCATATGTGTAACTCACAACATATGACTTAAAATTAAATTTTAAGTTTTAAAACTGTTTAGAAAGCGCACACAGACAGGTATACACAGTGGGCATTCATTTTGTCTGTTGTATATATAGACCAACACTTATCATTTTTTTCATTCATCACGAGTGGAGAGAGAAAAATCAAATTTCTAAAAGGTTACAATAGTGCACTAAACCCTTAAACCTTAGATCATTCAAAAAACCAATATTGTTTGATTTCATCACTAATAATCATTCAAATAGGTGTAACAACATGTTTCTTAAAATCAAACCATCATCAAACAACTAATTCTTTGATTTTGATTCATACATTATTAAACCCTAAGTCGAACTATGAATTGTTATCAAACATGAATCATTTGATGTGTAAATAAAATCAAATGTTGAATAGATGTTAGATGATCCTAGTCGCATGTATTAGGACTGTTAATTTGAAGAATTTTGATTAATGTTCATCGGGTCTATGAACAGTCATGATGTTCATGCCAAAATCATTCAAAATTGATTTTGGATCTTTGAAAATGTTTAAAATGACTTTAAATATGTTATAACTT
>JACCIY010000369.1:0-43433 GCA_025506505.1 Flaveria sonorensis | reverse complement strand
GAAGTTTTAGTGTCGAAACCGTAGGGGAGCTTCAGATTCGAAGTGAAGTGCTCAAGGCTATTCAAGGTGAGTTCTAGATCCCCTCTTTTACTGATTTTCTAAGTGTTGGGGCTGTTATGCATACTGGGCAGAAGGTTTCTAAACCAAACCATGAATTTTAACTAGATGTGCGACTAAGATGCTGTTGGGGTATGTTTTTAGAGTTTCCTAAGATGTGTATGATGTTTAGTTTGTTCTAAGTGCGTAGTATGATAGATCTATGCTAAGGATGGCTGTGTTAGAACGATGATTGGGGGCTAGAAATAGCATAAGTTGCATGTAAGTTAGTTTTTGTTCATCTGCATTTGCTACAGGTCATCCACATTTGCTACAGTGTCATCTGTATTTGTTTTACCAATATTTCTCTGGACACTTGGAATTTTTTGAAGACTTCATCCATATTTCTATAGTGTCATTCCACATTTGCTAGTGTCATCCACATTTGCTACAGTTTCATCCGCATTTGTTTACAAACATTTCTCTGGACACTTAGAATATCTTTGAAGGCTTTATATGCATTTGTACAGTGTCATGAGGCGAACACCGAGTGTTGCAAGAAGGTGGTTTGAGCAACCGTGCCCAAAAGAGTTGGTGCGATTACGGTGATGAAATAATGATGAAGGCCACGTTCTAGAAAAGGAGATCACCCAATTTAGAGAGTGAGTAAAGTAATACTAAGTATAAAGGACCAATCTGAATTGTTGCTCAGGTAAGAGAAATGGCATGTCAACTGGAGCTACTCACGTGTTAAGTGGAGTTATGTGACATTCCATGTATGTGTTTAAGAAAGTGCTCATCGATGAGGATGTGATCATGCCGCTAGAGGATACTGAGATTGACAAAGGATTCAACTACGTGGAGAACTGAGGGTCATTTATGATAGGAGGAAAGTGAAGCTAAGGAGAATGTGCTTCCACTTGTGCAAGCACAGTAGAGCCCAGAAGGGACTAAGCCTACGTGTAAGATCAAGGAAGAGGTGAGACAGTGTTACCCGTGACTGTTCGAAGAAGTGACAGGTTTCGAGGGACGAAACCTATTTAAGGGGGGTGGACTGGTAACACCCCGAATTTTATTTGAAAGAAGAGAAAGTGAATGTACGAAGAAAGAAAAGTAATGGGTACAAGTTAAAGGGGGCAAAGTGTACAAAAGGAAAAAATTTAATATTTATCAAATAAATGGGTATGGCCGCCCATTTTGGGTTCTTCAACCTACTTTAGCTGAAAAAAGGAAGAAGAAGAAGAAGCTTCGGTTTTAGAGAGAGAAAGAGGAAGAAGAAGCTTCAAAGGTGAGTTTTTCTTGTATATGAGCTCGGTTTCAGCTGGGTTTTGAGTTCTAACCTGAAGTTCTTGGTGTTTGGTGCTTGTTTTCGGAGTTTTTGTGTTGAAACCGTGGGGGAGCTTCAGATTCGAAGTGAAGGCTCAAGGCTGTTCAAGGTGAGTTCTAGATCCCCTCTTTTACTGATTTTCTAAGTGTTTAGGGCTGTTTTCTACCAAACCATGAATTTTAACTTGATGTGCAACTAGATGCTGTTGGGGTATGTTTTTAGATGTTTCCTAAGATGTGTATGATGTTTAGTTTGTTCTAAGTGCGTAGTATGATAGATCTATGCTAAGGATGTGTCAGAATGATGATGGGGGGCTAGAACTCACCTCTAACAGCTTTCGAGTGAAAACCCCTCAAACCCAAGAGCTACCTGGAGTTCTAGCACTAAAACATAAAAAAAAACAAGTTGCCAAACATAAGGAAACACATAGAGATCGGTCCAGAAATTCAAACCCACTGAAAACCAAGAAAAACACTAGGAAACCTCACCTTCTTGAAGATCTTCTTCTTTCTCTCTCTAGAAACTGATTACAGCTTCTTCTTTCTTCAGTGCAGCCGAAGTTTGTGTGTAAAAAGGAAGTGTGGGCTGCCATACTTCTTTTTAAATCCCATAATGGGCAAGTTTGCCCCTTGTACACTTTTAACTTATTGTTTTAATGATACTTTTTTCTCCCTTTTCTTTTCTTTTCTCTCTCTCTTCTTTTTTTTTTGCCGAATTTTTTGGGTGTTACACCAAATTATTAATTGTGTTGATTATATGTGTAATTGCAGGAAATCATCATACTTGGTCAGTTTGAAATTTGACCAAGTACAAGAACATCTACGGAAGAACAAGTCAGGAATCTAGATCCGTAGATCTCCTGCAGAGGCATTGTAACATATACGGAAGACCGAGTCTGCTCATGAGATCAAGTTACTGCTGCTCCTGCGAAAGAAGAAAGCTTGATCCTGCGGATGAAGTTCAATATGAAGATCAAAGAACCAACTCCTACAGAAGGCTAACTGCTACGGAAGACCAACTCCTATGGAAGATTATCTCCTACGGAAGAACAAAATACTGCATGAACTCCATTCATCAAGGAAGCCTCATGAAGTCAATAAGTCAAATTCTCTGGAGTGATGTCATCAAGCCAACATCTATGGAAGACTGCACTTCTGTCAGAAACGATATTGCATGTCACGTCAAGAATTTTATTTGTGTAACTTTCTTACCACAATAAGAAAGCTACTTTTACGCATGTAAAAATTGAATACCACTACCTATAAATAGAAGGCATGGGTGCACACTTTTAGGGCATCAACAGAATCATTGCAAACAATAGACTAGCAATATACACCACAATACACTAGAACACCTAGAACATCACATAGCAATTGTCATATCAACAAAGATCAAAACCGATTGTAACCAATTCAGTATTATGAAATCATTTGAAGCAAATTTGTTTATCATATTACTTTCGCTTGTTTTCCATTTCTCTTATGTGTTCTTCATTGATTTACGTTACAATTACAATTTCTTAAACAATTAATTAAACAACGAGTTGTGATAATTCCGCGATCATTATTTGTGCAATCAAACTGATAATTCCTATTTCAATCCTTGGATTCACAGGTGGTATCAGAGCCTCATGCTCATTGATCTAGATCAATTGATCTATCAGTTTTGTTTAGTCTAATTAGTTGTTAATTTCATTAGATCTATCAGTTTTATATTAGATATGATAATCTAGCTTAAAATTGCTTTTGAGTGTTCGTCATAGCTTGATAGTTCATAACTCAGATTTAAGCGTGTTGTTGAATAATTAATCAAAACACAAGTTGGGTTTAGCTAATCACTAGCTAACGAAGGTATTTTACTCAACAAATTGATGTAATTAGTTAAAATCATCAAACCCTGTTATATCGATCATCGAGTATTATTCCATTGCTAGATTAACTTCTACCTACATCAAAACCATTTTGATTCGTGGATTTGTGTTGTTGTTCGATATTTGAAGGTTGTTTAAAAAAATTTGAACAGATCCCATCATCTATCATCTTAAATCAAAATCATCTGAGAATTTACAGAGAGGTTTGACTAATTTTGACCACAACTGCTTAATTGTCTGATAATTAAGAGTTTGTCATTAATTAGCTTATTCTCAACAAAAGCCATTAATTCAAAGGAATTTCTGTCTTAGTTGATTTGATATCAGATGGAATTTCTGTCTTAGTTGATTTGATATCAGTATTATCAGTGATTCGTTTTTGTTGTGTGAGTGTGCTTGCATTACGTTTACTTTACACATTCATAGGGTATTAGATCATTTGATAGTTTGATAATTATCAAGTTAACTAAAATGAATAATTCAATTGTTGGTTCAGCTTATCAACCCCTAAAATTAGAAAACAAATCTGATTTAAAACATAGAAAATTAGATTCAGGAACCATGTTAACTATACTGATTCTGACTTATGGGTGTCTATGACTGAAGGTCCATACATTCCACCTACTCTTGGACCTGATTATAATGACAACAATTAGCCCATAAGTTTGAAAGATCTATCTCCTGAAGATGCTAAGAGGGTCAAAATTGATATTAAGGCCTATAGTATGCTTACTATGGCTTTACCTGAAGACCTCTTGATCAGATGTGAAGCTTAAAAAACAGCCCACTCTTTGTGGAAGATTCTTCACACTTTGTGTGAAGGAAGTGATGAGATCAGAAGCATTAGGAAGGATACCCTTCGTTCACAATATGAGACTTTTCATCATATTGAGGGTGAATCTATTCCTCCACAACTCCACAGATACATGCAACTTGTTACTGAGATGAACATCTTTGAGTTGAAGTATAGTAATGAGGAGTTGAACAAAAAGATGCTCCATACTTTACCAGAAAGTTGGACTCAAACTGTGTCTATGTTTAGAATACTCTTGATCTAAAAGTAATTGGACTGGATACTTTGGTAGCAAAGGTGGAAGCTCTGGAGTTGGATGAGAAAACAAGAAACAAAAGTGTAAAAGCACCAATTGCACCATATCAATTTAAAGAAATAAAGGTGCTGGAAGTGCATTTATTTCCAATAATGATGATGGAAGCTCTTATGTTGAAGTGATGATGAAGATGAAGCAGCTTTCTATGCAGCAAAGTCCTCTAAATCAAACTCTCAAAGCAGTTCAAACAAGAAAGTGAAAGGGAAACATGATGATACAAAAACCTCAAATGCTACAACCACAAAGGGATCCATAACCAATAAAAGCAACACTCAATCTGAACCAATTACTGTGGTACTTGAATTAGAAGAGCTAAAGGCAACATTTTCAGCCTTCTCTTCAAGCTTTCAAGCTTATTAGGGTAGTACTTTGACCCCTGCCCACATTTGTCAACAAGACCTTAAAGAACTTCATCCTGATGAAGTAGAGGAAATGGATTTACAATGGTAAATGGCCATAATTGCATACAGAGCTAAGATGTATTTGAGAAGGAATAAGAGATTGGCTATTGTAGGGAGAACTACAAAGATTGGTGTTGATAAATTCAAAGTGAGATGCTACAAGTGCAATTTGTATGGTCACTTTTCAAGAGAATGCAATCAGCAATCAACAAGTGACTTGAGACAAGCAAACCAAAGAAACTTCAAGCAACCTCAACTTACAAACTCATCCCCACCAACAACAAGTTCTTCAGCAAGTACAAGTAACACTAAAGAAACTGGGTTAATTATCTTGTAGGATGGTACTTGTGATTGGAGCACGTATAAGAAAGAAGTTCTGGAGGAGAATTAAGCATTGATGGCTAACATGAGAACAAAATTCCACCTATGGCTAGAGAGGTAAGGGATAGATTATGTTCATCCAGATGTGTTGAAGAGGTTGAAAGATATAGAGTCCATGCTCAACAATTAGCTGATAAAATCAAAGAAACTATGATTTTGAATGAATCTCATGTGAGAGAACACAAATTATATCAGGTCAAAATCACTTCTTTACAAAAGGATTTGGATAAACTCTTGTCTGAAAAATATGATTTGAAAGCACAAGTTGAGCATCTGACCACCTCTTTAACAAAATCAATGTCTGATCAAGCATCCACTGAAGTGAAACTTCAGAAGTTTCAATTATCATCTCAGTAATATGAGAAACTTTTGAATACTCATATTGAAACAAAGAACAGGTATGGGTTGGGATTTCATGCTATTGCACCTCTATTGAATGATAACTCCACCACATTACATGAGTCAATGACCAATAGTTTGTCAAATGATTTTGTATCAAGTACCAAAACTGAACCAAAAATTGAAATTAATGAATTGATAAGTGGTGAAGATACTGAGGTCAGTGAAACTGATTCATTTGAATCAGAATGTTTAAAACAAATGAATCACAATTTGACTTTGCTGATTGTGATGACCTGGATGAGTTTGATGAGCCTAATGAGCAAAAATGTGCTAGTTTGGGTAAGGGGAAGAATGTGTTATTAAACCTATAATTCCTAAAGTTCTTGAGGAGATTAAGCTACCTTATCCTCCCAAACAAAGAAACATGTTGAAAGACCATCTAAACAAGAATTACTCAATTAAATGAAGGAATTCATGAGCTTAACAAGAAGCACAAAACTCATTCATCAAAAAGAACTGTTGGATCCACAGAGAAGAGAAAATCACTTTCGCAGAACACATGCGGAAGAAGAAGACCATTTCAGAACCATCCGTAGAAAATTCAAAGAAGAAGACCGTCTCAGAACCATCTGTAGAAAATCCACGGAAGAAGACAAATGTTGTTCTTTCAAAACAGTCAACATCCGTAGAAGATCTACTTGTAACACCCGAAAAATTCAAAGAAAAGAAAAGTAAAGAAAAAAAGATAAATATCCAAAAGGTTAAGGGGTGAAGGTGTACAAAAGGTAAACTTACCCATAATGGGTTTCAAAAAGGTGGTAAGGCCGCCCATGACCTTCTCTCTCATGCACAATTTGGCTGAAAGCTTGGAAAAGAAAACCCCATCCGGTTTTAGAGAGAGAAAGCTCAAGTTCTTCAAAAGGTGAGATTTCCAGAAGATTTCTTCTCGATTTCCTACTGGGTTCGGGCTTATGAACCTATTTTTATGTGTTTTCTTGTGTTGGTTGTTTGTTTTATGTGTTTAGGTGTTAGATATTCTTGTTAGCTCTCGGGTTGTGGTGTTTCACTCGAAAGCTGCTGAGAGGTGAGTTCTAGATCCCCTCTTTTACATGTTTTCTACTTGTTTGGGGCTGATATGCATTATAACTGCTGTTTTTCCTAACTAAACTATGAGTTTTACATGGTGTACGGTTGTGTTTGATATATGTTGGTTTTAAGTGATTTCTACGATGTTGTGATGATGTTTGTTATGCTTTAAGCTTGTAACATGTTAGATCTATGTTAAGTTCAGGCTAGAATGATGTTTGAGATTGGAAAACTTCATAAGTTGCATCGCAGGTACTGAACAAGTGTCCGCTATGGATTATGCTCATCCGCTATGGACATTGTGTGTCCGCTGTGGACACTTAGAAAAATTTGTAGGACCATGTTGGCAGGTAAGGATGTTACTGAGGATGGCACAGCTGAAGCTACTTGGTGAATGGAGACTGGCATCCATTTATGCAATTATGATATTTTTGCCTTGTAATGGAACTAAATATTCTTTTGTAACTCTAACAACGATGTATTATTTGGCAAAAGTAATCATTAATACAAGAAATAGTTTTTGGTTAAATTATTCTGCTGCGATTGTTTTCTTATAATAACGTGATTTAAGGCGTTCTTAATAATGAATGATGCTATGAATGTCTAACTGTGGGGTCTCCAGGAACGGGGCCTTACAATAGAAGAAGCAATCATCTACTGAATCACACAATGCCAACAAGAAAGGTAAGAAACAACACAGACTTGTGAATCCTCAGCAACAAGAAGAAGATTCTTCAGCAGCAAAGATTGAGAGAGAATTGAAGAAGTAGCAGAAGAAGAAAATGATGGAGTCTAGGAGTGAAGTTGAAGAAAAATACTGTAAGTGGTGTGACATGCATAACCACAACACAGATGATTGTTACTTTAGCAGCTATTGCTCCATATGCAACATGAACAACCACATGACTGCTGATTGTTACTTCAACAAGCATTGTGCTATTTGTAAAAGGAATAACCATTCTACTCAAGAATGCTATTTCAACAAGAAGAACAAATCAAAAGTTCCAAAGAAGCAACAATCTGAGAATGTTGAATCAGACTCATAATCCACTGAAAGTAAGGCAAGTTCAAAGCAAAAGAAGCAGCAACCAAAACAAAAGGTTCCAAAGGCAAAGAAGCCAACATCTGCTGATGATCAAACAAAGAGGAAGAAGGAGAAGCAACACTCTTAAAGCAAGACACCTCACAAGAAGGTAAATTTGCAGGAAGATAAAGCCTTCTATGACCACTTTGAAAAGGGTAATCAAGTACCACAATCAAAGACAAAAGATGCAAAAACTTTCTCTAATCAAGTATCATCATCAAGTTCAAAGAAAAGATACTCAAAGAAGAGGTGATAGAGGAAGTGCTTGTGAGCCAAGAACAAAGTGATTCAAGTTCATCATCAATAAAATCATCCTCACCCTAGATAAACCATAATGAATCAAATGAGTCTAAAAACAACCCTGAGACATCTAGGCTCATCCATGAGGGAGTAACAATCTTAGATACCAATGGCAAGCCTAAGACCATTAAGGCTTGGGCTCCACGCTTTAATTGATTTCATTATTTGTGCAGGAACATCCATGGAGGGCTGACAACAAGTGGTATGTTGATAGTGGTTGTTCTAGGCATATGACACGAAACTGTTCTCTCCACCATGATTTCAAACACAAAATGCTTCATATGTGGCGTTTGGTGGGGATAAGAAGGGAGGTAAAATTGTTGGTGAAGGAATGGTAACAAATGGTGTACTCAAATTTGAGAAAGTAAATTTTTGTGAAAATTTACAATACAACTTGCTGAGTGTATCTTAAATTTGTGATCAAAATTATACCACTCTATTTGATAACACTTACTGTTACATTCTTAAGCTAGGTTTTCAAATCCCAGCAGATTGAATCATTCTTAAAGCACCAAGAAAAGGAAACACATATGTTTTGGACATGAACAACACCTCAATAACAAGCAATGAAACCTATCTGATTTCTAAGTCATTAGAAGATGAAGCTCAACTGTGGCATAGAATGATGGTTCATTCAAACATGAAGAACATGAATAAGCTGGTCAAAAATGACTTAGTCATTGGCTTTCCCAAGAAAAAATTTTACTGGTTTAATCATTGTTCATCATGTTATAAAGGAAAACAACATAGGGTGTCACATAAGTCCAAAACAATCAACACAAACACAACACCACTCAAAATGCTACACATGGATCTTTTTGGTCCAACCAATGTGATGAGCATTTGAAAAAGGCAATATTGTTTGGTAATTGTTGATGATTTCACTAGATTCACTTGGGCCTTTTTCTTAAAATATAAAAGTAAAACATCAGAAACATTAATGGAGTTTATCACTAAGATTGTAAATCAACTTGATTTAAAAGTCAAAATCTTAAGAAGTGATAATGGATTTGAAATTGTTAACCATGTTCTAGACTCCTTTTGCAGGAACAAAGGCATAGCCAGACAATTTAGTGCACCAAGAACGCCACAACAAAAAGGAGTTGCTGAAAGAAGAAACAAAACTCTCATTGAAGCAACAAGAACAATGCTAGCTGACTCACATTTGCCAACCACATTTTGGGCTGAAGCAGTGAACACAACATGCAACGTTCAAAACATGAACTTAATTGTCAAAGAACATAATAAACACCATATGAACTTTTGTTTAAAAGAAAACCTTTTATAAGATATCTTAGAGCATTTGGGTGTAAGTGTCTATTTTAAACACCAAAGATCAATTAGGAAAGTTTTCTAAAAAGCCTATGATGGTTTCTTTGTTGGTTACTCATCAACATCTAAATCATATAGAGTCTACATTCCACATCAAAACATTATGGAGGAAACTCCTAATGTATCATTTGATGAATCCTTCTTTCCAAAATCTGTAAAAGGATCATCTTGGTTGTTTGATATAGATACATTAACAAATTCATTTAACACTGGTAATTTGAATGTTACAGGTCCTTCGAATACATGCTATCCTTATGTACCTCCAAGTATGAGTGAAGTGCCATTGACTGCTGATCCTCCAAGATTATCACATTCAAACACTTCAAGTGTTGTTGATCCTGGCCCTTTATCTCAAACAAGAAATGGAAATTCTGATGGAAATGAAAATTTACCTCCGTAGATGCAACTAATACATTAGCAGAAGTTCGACATGCATCCGCAGAAGTTACTAATGCATCCGGAGTAGTGAACAATGCATCAGCAGAAGTTCCTTCTACACCCGTAGATGTCCCATCTACTTCCAGAGATGATTCATTGCCTTCAATTGAAGTTCTCAATCCATCAGGAGATATTCCAACAACATTCACATCTACAAATCAACAAACTACAACATCCATAGTTGTTCCTGTAACTCCCGCGAAAGTTATTCCTACATCTGCAGAAACACAAACTCATGAAGATGGTTTTCATTCAGTATCAGAAGAACAAAATGATGAGGATTTCGACTACTTTGTTGATTCTCCATCTCAGCTGGATCCATCTCCATCGTCATTAACCAAAATTACTAACTTGGAATCATCTATTCTAATTGAATCAATTCCAACATCAAGAATTCATAAGTATCATCTAATAGAAAACATCATTAATGATCTTAATGAAAGAACCACAAGAAGCCAAGGGGGAGCTGCCAATATCTGTCTTTTCTCTTGTTTTCTTTCACAAGTGGTTCCTCCCAACATCACTGCTGCATTAAAAGACAACAGCTAGATTGAAGCAATGCAAGAAGAACTTCAGCAATTCAGAAAGCAAAAAGTTTAGAATCTAGTTGATCTTCCTAAAGGTCAATATCCAATTGGTACAAGGTGGCTTTTCAAGAACAAACTAGATGACAGAGGTATCATTGTCAAAAACAAAGCAAGGCTGATAGCACAAGGGTATACTCAAGAAGAAGGGATAGACTATGATGAAGTCTTTACCCTAGTTGTAAGGATTGAAGCTATTAGATTTTTCCTAGCCTATGCTTCACATAAGAATTTCACATTATACCAGATGGATGTAAAATGTGCCTTCTTATATGGTAAAATTGATGAAGAAGTCTATGTTGCCCAACCACCAGGCTTTAAAGATCCTGATTACCCACACAGGGTATACAAGCTTGACAAAGCTTTGTATGGTCGTCATCAGGCACCAAGAAAATGGTATGAAACATTGTCATCTTTCTTTCTCAAGCATGGTTACAAAATGGGAACAATTGATGAGACTCTCTTCCTAAAACATGATCATCAAGACCTCTTGGTTGTCCAAATCTATGTGGATGATATCATTTTTGGGTCAACAAACAAGAGATTGTGTGAATACTTTGAATCTTTGATGAAATCTGAGTTCCAAATGAGTTTCATGGGAGAATCAACATTCTTCCTTCGTTTACAAGTTCATCAGAAATCAAATGGAATTTTCATCAATCAGGAGAAGTTTGTGCACCAAATCTTGAAGAAGTACAACCTTGCTGACTCTTCTTCATGCAAAACACCAACATCAACATTAGATAAGATTGTACCTGATCCTAAAAGGAAATAAGTTGATCAAAGATTGTATAGATCTATGATAGGATCTTTGATGTACTTAACTGCCAGCAGACCTGACATAATGTTTTCTGTGTGTGTTTGTGCTAGGTACCAAGCAGACCCTAAGGAATCACATATGAATGCTGTTAAGAGGATTTTCAGATACCTCAAAGGGAATCCAGCTCTTGGACTTTGGTATCCTAAAGAAGGAGATTTCAACCTTTATTCATATTCTGATATTGACTTTGGAGGTTGCATAACAACAGAAAATCAACAACTGGTGACTGTCAATTTATTGGACCAAGACTAGTTTCTTGGCAGTGTAAAAGCAAACAAATTTGTCAGTATCCACAGCTGAGGCTGAGTACATTGCTGCTTCAACTGGTTGCTCTCAAGTTTTGTGGTTGTAAAACCAACTTCTTAATTATGGTTATAATTTTCTTTAAACACCAATTCACAGAGATAACTCAACTGCTATGTTCATAACTGCTAATCCAGTGCAACATAGTAAAACAAAACATATAGAAATTAGATATCATTTTCTGAGAAACTGCTCAGAAAAAGATTTAATCAAGTTGATCAAAGTGGATACAACAAATCAGCTTGCTGATTTATTCACTAAAGCCTTTGACTCAGTGAGATTTAAATTTTTAATTGAGTTTGTAGGCATGATCAACTTAGATTAGTCATCATCACAAAGAAAAGCATGATCTGTCCTTTATAATTCTCAATATGAAAAGACAAAAACATCCATAAAACATATAAAACTTCAAAATATTGTCTTGTTAGTATGTTTTTTTTTTTGAAAAAGCAATTCATATCATGGGAAATGATAGCACACTATACCTTTGTTTACTTGTCTGGTTTAAAACAAACAATAAAGACTGATCAGATGTGATTTGATATGTGAGTAGGTTCAGCTTGAGTGGAAAATAAACAAGTCTATGCTTAACATAATGCCAAGGTGACTAATTGTGGGCAATTTCATTTTGAGGAGCAAGCAAGTAAGTCTTATCCTGCTGTGATCAACTTAGTCACCCAAGCACACTATGTTCCGACACTTTACGACCTCTATCTTTGCGCATCATAGACCCTTTGTTTTTCGTGAACAAAGATCTGGGTTCATAGGCACCTTTGTTTTACGTAAGTAAAGACCTGGTGACCTGATGCTGACCATCAAGAAGTTCCAAAAAGGAACAACTCTAAAAGAATCCAATGTGATCAAATGTATATTATCTTAAAGAGCATAAAAATCATATCACAACATTAATGAGATTTCAAAGAAATCCTAAGATAGAGCTTATGATTTAAGGAACATAGTTTTCAAGTGTGAAAAAGTGATAATTTGACTCATGAACGGAGGACAAACTCTAATGTGAATTGACTGTGGAGTCCATATTTGTCTATCTTTAATCAATACCAAAACATGATAAACAGCATGACAAGTTGAATATATACTCATGCTTGAATTTATGTGGATCATAATACTTGCAATCAGCACTAGATCTATGTGTACTATCCTCATACAAAATGCTTCAGGAAGTTGCTTAATGTCACAGTATGATCCTATGTTATGGTTAAATTGCTTGTAAATATGTTATGTGTAGTTTCTGCTTATTAACAAAAATACAAAAAGATTTTGTTTATGTTATTTTCTTTGCTAATAAGATGGACAGATAATTGCTTTTCATGCTATTCTCTTCATAAATTTCTGCTAAATGCATCAGTTCATGATTTATCACAAATTTAGGGGGAGTAGTCATCAGCATGAAAATGAGTTTATCACTTTTAAATGAAGAAAATTGGAGCTTGAGCACTAACTTGGCTGTAGGATATCTGAAGTTTTTAACCAAATCAATCTCTTGCACATTTGCCATGAAACGAAGTCAACAAGGTCCAACAGCAATCAACAAATGATCTAATAACATATTTGGATCATATAGCAAAAACATAACAAGTTTGCCTTCCGTAGATGTTCTGCGGAAGAATTAACTTGAGGTTCTGCGGAAGAATTAATTTGTGGTTCTACGGAAGAATTAACTCCAAACAACCATGAAAGGGTAATGAGGATTAAGGGTCCCACAATATTAAATAAAAGGATTTAAATATTCTGAGGGAGTATAAATGATGTTCTTGACCGTTGTCATTCTTATTCACTTTTTCTGACCTAGAAAATTGCTCTCAACCCATAAACCCCTTTTTCCGCCAACATTCAAATTACCCACTCCACACAACCATCCACACTTAAATTTCAACATCATAACATCAAACATACATCATTTTCAAGATGGCTAATAGATTTGCAAAAGAACATAATGTTTGTGCTTTTCTTAACGCCGAAGACCCAGTGACCAAAGGGTGCAGAGATATAATCAAGTATTTGAGAAGATCAAGAATATCTTATGCATTATCTGCGGAAGCAATCATCTATCAATACGATATCATAGATTTTTGGAGCACAGTAAGAATAGAGGAGGAGGACAATGAAAAGGCGATTTATTCAACCGTAAGAAATGAAGAGTTAAGGATTGATGAAAGAATCATCGGGAGGGTGTTGCAACTGGGAGAACAAGAAGAAACGCATCCAACAGATGTGTTTAAGCATGGCTACATTGAAAGAATCTTTCGTCTGATGGGATATGATGGAGATTACAAGAATGGAGAGATCAAGAAAGGAAGGTTGTGCAAACCTTATAGGTTTCTATGCCACACTTATTTGAAGTGTATGTCAAACAAAAATCTGGGCTAGATAGAGTTTCAAGGCATATATCATCTGGGATAATCGGTGTGTTTGAGGGAAGAAGATACAATTATGATAAATACATCTTTGGGTGCTTATGTGACCACATCAGGGTACAAAAAGAAGACAAGATGTACATGTTCCCTAGATTTATCCAACTGATCATCAATGATGTATTGCCCAACATTCAAAGAGAAGGTGGAGTTTTTGTTCAATCTCACCTTGGGATGCCTGTGCTTAATAAGATCAGTGGGCAATATCAAGGAAGAGATATGGAGATGTTTGCACATGTAATAGATGAAAATGCAAACATTCCCCAAGAGCTTATGTACATTGAACAACAACAACAACAAGCACCACCTGCTGAGTCCCCTGAACCAATACAACAAGAACCACTTTCTCCACCACCAATATCTTTGATAAATCAACCAGAAACACCACCTGTTAATCTCAATTCACCAACAAGTGAACACACACAACCCTTCTCTCCTTCCCATTCCCAATCATCATTGAATACTGCAGCAACAAAAATATTCTCACCTGATCACTTTCAACAATCACCACCTCATCCATCATCACAACAAGAACCACATTCTCCACCATAACTCCTTTGATAAATCTACCAGAAACACCTCTTGCTCAACTGAATTCACCATCAAGTGAACACACCCAACCTTTCTCCCCTTCCTAATCCCAATCATCACTCAATATTGCTATAACAGAACCATTCTCACCCGATCACCATCAAAGACCTTCTCATCTAACAACACAACAAACTTCCTCACCCCCATTTCCTGCACTCACCTCACCAACTAAAAGCCCTGCACTCACTGAAATTATCAATCTTGAAGATGATAATGATGATGAAATAAAAGATGGTGCAACAAAAGAAGTCTGTTTAGAAGCTGAGGGGAAGAATGAAAGGAAGTTGAACAACATATTGAAGCTGCTTGTGTAGAACAACAAGATGAGACTGATACTCACTTTGTTGACATCACTGCTCTTGATGAAGATGATCTAAGAGAAGAGGAAATTAATATGAGTAAAAGATTCCTTGTTTCTAAATATAATAATCTAATCATTAAAAGTAATCAAAAGTTGGAAGAGTTGAGAGAGTTGAAAAGGAGGATGAAGGAGAAAGATGAAACAATTGCAACTCAAGAAGCAACCATCAAGAAGCTAAGAGAAGAAATTCAAACAAATAGTGAAGTGTTTGACACTATGGATCAGTTGGTAACTGAGTCACTTGATTCTGCTGATAAAGAAAGAAAAGATAAGGAGAATTTTATGCTTGAACTGAACAAAGCTCTGAAAACTATCTCTGAACAATCAGATCTGCTAAAAGCAAAAGATGAAGAGATAGAAGCTCTAAAGAAGAAGGTGCCTGTACAAGAACAAATCCAAGAAGTTGCTCAACCAACATTAGCACTGGCAGCTAATCTTCCATTAGTGAAGCTAAAAGAACCAACCATCAAATATAACAGAAAGAGAAAGTATATGGGAGGAATAAGAGCTGAAGTTATTATGATTGAAGATTCTCCAAAGAAAAAAAAACAATGTAACCTGAGCACACTCCATCAGCAGATCCTCAAACCAATTCAATACAATGAAGAAGAGAGTGATGCTGAGTGGGAGGATTTAACCAAGGATGAGTCTCCCAAAGCTGCTGAAGAAGCAAGGTCTGATGACTTGCTTACTACTAAAGACATATTCGAAGAAAGAGCTCAATCCTCCATCTTCATGGATCTGATCAACAATGGTTTTCTTTATGACACGGTGGAAAGGATGAATATGAATGAGATGAAGCAAGTTTTGAAAGAGTTTGATGCATCACGGTTTGTGTTACCTGTATGTAACTATGAAACCTTCACAAAACTTCAATCAATCCAGAAGATAAAGCATGAATTGGGTCATTGTGACACCAAAAAGCTCACCAAGTACAATATGACATGTTGGTTGCAAAGCCACAATTATGAGTCTCATGAATTGAAGGGAAGAACTGTGGTTGAGCTTAGATGGATGATGCATTATGTGATGAAAGTTGAATTGGAAACTGGTGTTAGATTCAGAACTGGGGCACCTAATCCTGCATACAAACAACAAACAAAACCATCCCCTGCTGTGCTAATAGTAGTTGAAAGTAAAGATATGCACAAAGGGAAAGAAAAGATGATCAAGGAGCCAAGGGATGTAATTCCCACCAAAATTTGGCCTTTGGGAACAACAGTAAGGGAGATCACTAAGCAAAAATCAACTCTAATTCAATTGTATGATCATCTGACAACTCCAAGATCAGCAGAAGAAAACAGAATCATAGCTTGGAAGTTTGACCCAGATTGGGATTGTGCAGCAATCAAAAAAGCATCTGGGATGATTCAATATTTTCTATGGATGAAGACACTCATATCATTCCCAGATGCAGACATCTCTGATCTACAAAACATCACAATCACTAGTTACCCAATCAATCCAAAAAGGAGAGACTTCTCTCTTATATTACAAAATTAAGAAACAAATTTATAGGAGATGTTATAAAGGAAGCAAAAAGAGATGATGCAGATCATAAAAGGAGAAAAAAAATAGAAAAGGTCTCAATGCAGCTCCTCTCAACTTGTTGATGATGAATTTTTTAGAAGAATTGGATAAGCAGACAAGAGTGCAGCATCCATCAACGCCATTAAAGGAAACCAATACTCATATCCCATTACTGGATGGGGATATGTTGAAAGAACAAAAGAATTGGTGCTACAAAGAAATGATCCAAACAAGAAAGCTCCAAGTATCAGACAGTTTGATCCTATGGAAATAAAGCTTCTTCATCCAAGTTACACCTCATACTTGCATGATAAGTATTTTCCAAAATTGTCTGATAATATTGCTTAAGGTGACATATGTTTATATGTGCACATTATACAAGTGATAGAAAAGCTTCATACAAAAGCTTACAAAAGAAGAAAATTTGAGTCTGGTCAACTCATGGGAACTGAAATCCCTTCTATCACTGATCTTCGAATTTCTGAGCAAGATGAGTTGGAAGTAGTCTCAAACAACAAAGTAGTTATAACATTGACTACTGAAGAAGATGTCCTTGGTCTTAATTTTAAAACTTTGAAGAATATGAGTAGAATGAAGATCAAGTATACGTATCAAGATCAGAAGGATGTTGTTGCATACTTCAACAAAAAGATTTTGGAAAGAGTTCAGGAGTTGAAGACATTGAACAGCTGATTACAAGTTTCTAAACCTAAGGGGGAGTATTGTTAGGTCTAGAATTGATTATATAGGTTTAGAAGATTATTCATCTCTTGTAATGAACTCTTGTAAATCTTTATCTTTTTGTATGCAAGATATATATATATATATATATATATATATGTTAACCTAAATTATTATTTGTGTTGATTATATGTGTAATTGCAGGAAATCATCATACTTGGTCAATTTTGAAATTTGACCAAGTACAAGAACTTCTACTGAAGAACAAGTCAAGGAATCTGCATATGTAGATCTTCTGCAGAAGAATTGTAACATTTACAGAAAACCAAGTCTACTCGTGAGATCAAGTTACTGCTGCTCCTGCGGAAGAAGAAAGCTTGCTCCTATAGATGAAGTTCAATATGAAGATCAAATAACCAACTCCTACGGAAGGCTAACTCCTACGGAAGACCAACTCCTACGGAAGAACAAAATACATGCATGAACTCCATTCATCAAGGAAGCCTCATGACGCCAACAAGTCAAATTCTCTGGAGTGATGTCATCAAGTCAACATCTGCGGAAGACTGCACTTCTGTCAGAAACGAATATTGCATGTCACGTCAAGAATTTTATTTGTGTAACTTTCTTACCATAATAAGAAAGTTACTTTTACCCATGTAAAAAGTGAATCCCTCTACCTATAAATAGAAGGCATGGGTGCACACTTTTAGGGCATCATTAGCAATAGAATCATTACAAATAATAGACTAGCAATATACACCAACAATACACCAAGGACACCAAGAACACCTAGAACATCATATAGCAATTATCATCTCAACAAAGATCAAAACTGATTGTAACCAAATCAGTATTAATGGAAATCATTTGAAGCAAATTTGTTTATCATATTACTTTTGCTTGTTTTCCATTTCTCTCATCTGTTCTTCGTTGATTTACGTTACAATTATAATTTCTTAAACAATTAATTAAACAACGAGTTGTGATAATTCCGGAATCATTATTTATGCAATCAAACTGATAATTTATGTTTCGATCCTTGGATTCACATTATAGATAAAAAGGATCTGAAAAAGCCTACAATTATATATTTACATATTCAAAATTTTAATATTTGTTATGATTCATGATACTTTTTATCAAACTATTGAAGCTGAAAATATTCAAATAATTTATTTTATTTCATTCCCCTTTTGATAAATTAATTAAATTTAGTTTATAAAAGCTGTTTATATATATAATCAATTTTTATCCTAGTTCTTTAAAATTTTATTACTATTAAGGATGGGAAATATTCTATAATTATCTTTCAGTTCTAATTGTTTAATTCAATATTTTGATTAAACCCGTATAATACACAGGTTTCTAACTTAGTAACATATATAAGGTAGGAAGGAGTTTTGAATTCTTGATTTTCTTGTTTTGCTAAAAAACGGTAGGGGTGGTGCTCTCAGGTTTTTCCGACTCAAAGTCGTCGAACACTACTTAATTTCTTCTTTGTTCAACCGAGGAAAACGATGAAAATTCCTCATCTGATTTTTTTTGTTCACTGGGTCCGGGGAAAAAAGTTCATCGGGTGTCACCTCATCTCCCTTGTAACTCCCTGCATAAAAAAGCTTCACTATCCCTCATTAAGATGAAGCCTCCTTCATGGACAGCCTGTTTTGAGATTGCCTTCCACCTGAAAATTTTAATCTTATTGGTAATTATTTTAGCGACATATGAACATAATTTCCAAGAAAAATAAAAACATTTTAGTATTCTTTCTATGATTTTTAACTAAGAATATATTTGATTAAATCCCCGAACATATCGATGTGTCGAGGTAATTATTTTTACTTTATTAATAAGATTTTAGACGGTAGTCTTGAAACCAAGTATTCCAGCATAAGGATAAGTTATTTCCTTGACCTAATACACATTTGGATGATTTTTATACTTAGATACCAACATAAGAGAATGTTGAATTAGAATCTACAAAACCATTCCGCACTCCTCTTATGGTTTCTTTGAAAGGGATAGACTTCCATGTCCTTGAGATTTTGTGGATGGTCAATATTATCATCGACCATAGGCTAAATTAGCGGTTCTAAAATGCCAAATCCAATATGTAAATAGTCCTGTACCGAAATCACCCAAGTCTTTAGGCGACACAGTTTAATCCCATGGAATCTGAGCTTTCTTCTAGTTAATTGTTAGGCTTAGTCAAGTAGAACTTGGGTTGTGTTGATGGATGCTCCAATAAAAAAGAAACCAGCTGGGCCATGTTGGTATGAAATATGATTTTGGTACGAAAATGCCAATTTATTTTATTGGTATCTTATTTTGATTTCTATTTCATTGGTCTTCATGAATTGGGGGGTAGTTATAATTTTTTTTAATTTGGGGAAGGTGGCGAATCGATTATTTGTATGTGTCCTCCGTGAAGGATGTATCAAACTTTTCATTGTTTCCACCCTTGATCTCAAGAAGAGGCGAGTCCAATAAACATTTTCTTCTTAGCTTTTTAGTTCCATGAGTAATCAAGATTGTGGCTTTAAAGATGGATAGATATTATAAAGATCGGCTACTAAGAACTACTTTATGAAATGTTATAGAAACTATTAAAAGATAAGGTCTCTACTTTCCATGAGAAAAGCTTGGATTTATATTTTACCAAAATCAGACTCTAATGCTTTTAGAGACCCATATTTGCACCAACTATACACCAAGGTTAGTGAAGGGAAACTTAGTCGGGTTACATATTAGAATACTCGCCATATCACATACATAATCATTCTCCATGCCTACCCCATAGAGTATTGTTTTCAAAAAATTAAGTTTTTGGCTTGAAACTAAATAGAAACAACTAAGGATCCTTGGTGTGTTTCAAGCATTGCTAATGGATCACTCACCCTGAGGATTGCATCATTCGCTTTGAAATATGTGACAAAATAGGACCATTATTTGGAAGTCTTAACCCTTGAAAAATTCCCAGCTTCAAGACTTTTTCCATCACCACATCCATGAAAGGCCTTAAACCCAGGAAATCTCATGGTTGGTAAATCATAAACAACATCGTTCTTAAATTGGCAAACCATTCGACGTATGTAATGAAAACATTAAACCATTCAACATATGTAGCAGAAACATTAAACCATTAAATTTTTCACAATCAAATCAAATGAAACATAAAGTCAAGACATAATGTTCATAAATGGGATGTCAGTTTTCATGCGACATGTAGTTGTATTCCATGCCAATAGGACCATCATTATCCTCAAACCATACCTAAATTAACATGACACACATGCTTAAATGTCAGCTACGTTAAACGAGTTCTAGTTTTTAAGTAAAACATATTAATACTTTAAACATTTCAAATATAATTCACATTCATCATAATTGGTTCTAACATTCCATATCATGCTACACACATTACATTAACAAATTAACATGCACATGCACAAAAATATAAGTGACACCTGTCACCAAATAGGCTAGTTTGACTTTGATTTTGATCTTGATTGTTTACTTTGACTAGACTTTAACCTTGACTTTTGAGTTAGACTTGTGAATATGTGCATCATGCATATGATTTGTGTGTGATAAGTGCATGAACATGAAATAGGTGCCTAGACATAGTAATAATTTGGTGGAAATAGTTCCAACACGTTTGTACATGTATGTAAAATCAAACAAATTCATGTAATACGTAAAATTATGATGGATTATGTCAAAAACGCATCAATGATGATTCAATATCAGACTTAAACTAAATTTCACAAATAAAAATCATATAGATCAAACTCAATGAAATTATGATATTGAAAACCCCCCCGGAAAGTCACATTTAAGCTTGTAAAAACATGTTAAAATTAAAATATGGCTTAACTAGAAATAATGTGTAACAAATTAAATCAAGAAAATAGAAAGACCAAAAGGCCCATGGCCTTCCCTGCAATGGTTCAGCCGAGAATATGGACCCTCACCCCCTACTTTGTTAACACTAAATCTCATTAATCTTTTCCATCATTCATAAATATTCAAAATTTTCTCAATTCTCCCTTTGCCCTAGCCCCCATTGACACTCCCATCTCTTTCAATAAGATTTTTCAAGGTTTTTCATGTATCAAGATCATTTTGGTGTTTTTGGTCTCCAACAAAAAGTGTAGGTAAGATTTACAATTCGATTTATCTTTCATTATGAATCCGTGGCCATTCTTCTTGAGTTTCTCTTTCTCAAAATCCCTAAAAATTCATCTAATCCTATTCTTTTATTATTATTCATGGGTACATATTTAAGATCAATTCTACAAGTGGTGGAGTACATTACGAACTCCAATCATGGCAATAACCCTAGTTTATTGAGTTTACGATTCTATTTTTTCTTTGTTGTTGATTTTTATGTTGTAATCTCTTATATGTTGATTCTTGATGACAAAACACGAAAGAAACTAGTTATCATACTAATGAAATGGAAAATAATCAACATATTTATCACAAGATATTAAAAATGAATTATAATAAGTCGCTAAAACAAGATTAACAATCAAACCGACATGATGAACGAAAAATTATGTATAGTTAGGGTTTTGACTGTGGGTGATGATTTTGATCTTTAAAATAGTACAAATGAACATGTTATTATGTCTTTGAATGGTTTTTGGGTAAAACAAGGTAAAACAAACGATTGTTGATAAACAAAAGTTATAAAAATCTGGCAAAATGCTAATGTCACCAAGAACGGGTAATAACTTGGTCCTAACATATCAAAAATGGTTGAATCCGGTGTCTAAAATTAAGTTTAAAATTCTAATTTTTAACCCAATTGATCTGATGTAAATCCGATACCATTTGAACCTCCAATTAGTCAATATGAAATCAAATGTCAAATCTAAAATTTTAAAGAGAATATTAGTTCATGTTTAAAAAGTCATAACTCTTTTATTATTATCCAAATAGGGTGATTCTTCTTATAGAATTAACCTTTATGTGTTTCCTTTTGAACCCCACAAGAATTGTGTCATTTCATTGTCATGTTGACCCTCAAGCAGCCCTCACAAGAATGATGCACATACAACAAAACAAGCTGAAATTTTTAACTAAAAATATATATTTGAAGACATAACCTGAATAATAAAAAAAAGGGTTGATAAATGTAATTAGAGGTTAATCATAAGATGTTTAATGATATCAAACTTATAAATGACTGAACTTTGAACATTAAGATAAGACGTGTCCAAACGTAACATAGAATTATCACAAGAATAAGAATAGAACAATAATCACATCTCCATTGACTTTAAGGTCTATAAGGCACATTATTGAACATTGATCAACATAATACCACACATTTTAGAAATTAAGATACATGGTTGGTCATGAAAGTCTTGATTAAGCGGATTACAACCAAGAGGCTAGTTATCCTTTGAATACCTATGTAATCCGATCTTGAGCATTATTTGTAGCTTACTTTGCTTGTTCGGTTTCATTGTGATTTGCCAAGCGAGGTAAGTTTCATGGCCCCTTATTCTTTGTCTTAATTAATTATGTTCATTGTTTTTTACTTATGTGTGTTGATAAAACATAAGTTTGGGTTCTTGTAACACCCGAAATTTTATTAAAAGAAGGAAAAGTGAAACACTTCAAAGTAAAGGGGGCTAAAGTGTACGAGTGACAAACTTGTCTATTATGGGTTCAAAAAGCAGGGGATGGCCACCCACACCCCATTTCACCTTTCTGCTTTCGGCTGCAAGAAAATAAGAAGAAGTTTCAACCGGATTTTAGTGTGAGAAAGCTGAATTCTCCTAGAAGGTGAGGTTTTCTTGCATTTTCTGTTCGGTTTCAGTTGGGTTCGAGCTGCTGGACCGATTTTTATGTGTTCTTTTGTGTTTGGTTGCTTGTCTAGGTGTGTTTAGGTGCTAGAACTCCCGTTTGCTCTCGGTTTGAAGAAGTCTTACTCGAAAGCTACTTGAGGTGAGTTCTAGATCTCCTCTTTTACTTGTTTTATACTCATTTGGGGCTGATGTGCATATTTACTGAAGTTTTACAAACTGAAATTTGAATTTCCTACGTTTGCAACTGAATTTATGTGTGTTATGTGTTTTAAATGCCTTCTTCGTTGCTGCGTAGAGGTAAGCTATGTTTTAAGTGTTTGGCATGATAGATCGATACTAAGGACATATTAGAATGATGATTGAGAACTGGAAATAGCATAAGTTTCATTCCAGGTTGGTTTTGAACATCCGCATTTACTGAGTGTTCAACTGCATTGGTTGAATGTTCCCTCGCATAAGTCTTTTGTTCATCCGCATTTGCTGGTCTTCATCCGCATTTGCTGGTCTTCATCCGCATTTGCTGGTCTTCATCCGCATTTATTGAACTTCAACCGCATTGGTTTTATTTTCAATAGCCAAGTATTTTGTTCATCCGCATTTAGTATTGTTCATCCGCATTTGGACTTGTTCATCTGTATTTGGACATGTTCATCCGCATTGGTTCACCCGCATATCTTTAGACACTTGGAATATTTTTCTGAGATTTTCATCCGCGTTTGCTGAACATTCAGCCGCATTGGCTCATGTTCATCCGCATTACTTTGGGCACTTAGGATTTTCTGAAATCTTGGGGAGTAGAATGTAGTGTTAAGTTCTGGAATGTTTTGGTGGTTTATGCCTGTTGATGTTATGTATGACTGTGGGTTGTGGTTGATGTTCTATATTATGTATTATTACGTGACTTTACATGGTGTGTTAATACTCTTGTACGTAAAGTATTATCATAATAAAAGTGAAAGAATATGACAATGAAAGTGGAACGTAATGAACGAATGAAAAGTCTTGCAAGCATATGAAAGGAGGTTCACAACTCATTGAGGGGTTGTTAGCTCAACTGTGTGCGGTTTAGCTAACCCAATGAGGATGCACATAGCGGTCAATCTTTGTGATTGACTAAGATGTACGAAACGGGACCCTTGTCGCTTGCCCCGGTACCGGTGTCAGGCTTCGTGCACAATGTTAGGGGTCTATTTATAGACTTTGGCCCAGTACCCACTTCGTGCACAATGTTTGGGGTATGGCATATGACATTGGTCTAGAAGAAAGTGGAAGATAATAATGAAAAGTACGAAAACGAACGATTATGATGGATAAATATTATCTAATTGTATGTATGATGGGTGATCACGATTAAAAATAAACGAAAAGTTTTCACAAAAGCAAAGTATTTTATTTATAAAACTAGAACTCACTCAGCAATGCTGACTTTTTATATGCACTTTTAGTTGGCAGGTAATGATGTTGCTGAGGATGGTACGGAGTTGAAGCTACTTGGCAAGCGAAGACTGGCATCCATCTCATGCAGATATAATGTTGTTGTTTTGTAATGCAACTAAATATTCTTTTGTAACTTCAGTCAATGATGTATTACTTAGCAAAAGTAATATTAATGCATGAAATGGTTTTTGATAATTCTTCCGCTGCAATATTTTCCTATGTCAATATATTTTAAATGAGATTTTAATAATGAATGACGCTATGAATGACCAACTGTGGGGTCGCGGGGATCGGGGCCTTACAAGTTGGTATCAGAGCCAAAGTTTAAGAGAGTTGGGTAAATTATTTTCAAAATCTAAATTTAAACTGAGAATGGGACCGAATAGAAGGACGCCAGCCCAAGTAGCTACGTGTCATCAGATAATTTATTTTCTTAAACTGAACCGGTATTATGTGCGTGTGCTATCTAATTTATGTGCTTTTAGTAGATTTGGATACTGATGTAGTCAGGATAGGAAATGCTTGGGGGATGAAGAGTAAAGTAAGTGGCTAATCACAACTAGCCACTGTAATTAGGGACTTACTATACTTGACATAATCTAAGCTATTACCTTGAATGACTGTGTTGGTGTTTAAATCTTATAATGTTTAGAGGATGGCTGGTGATAGATCTTTGAGGGCCAACCCCATGTTAACACTTTACTATGTCTTTCTCAGGTCGTTAGACTTCCAGGTGCATCTAAGAGCACAGCATTAGTCGTAGAACATACAAACTTTTTCACAACATTACTTATGTTTTGTATTAGCAATTGGTTTGTGTGTGTGTTTTGTGCATTTACTTTTCACATTAAATAGTTTTGGAATATTTTAACTTATGCTTTCACGATGTTTTAAATTTTGAACTCTGATATTTGTTTGAAAAACTCATATAAAGGTCGTTAAGAGTAACTAATGACTAAGATCTTTGTTGTTCACATGCTTCCCGCTAAAACTATGCACGTGGATTCTGAGGGCGTGGCATATCGTCAATCAGCGATATCAACTTGTCAAATTGATAAAAATGCAAACTAGAAATTCAATGATGATATATGTAAAAAGTAAGAACAAATGCTTATTTTGGTAAATTTTCTACAAAAAAGATGTAAAAGTTACACCATGTTTTCCACCTCCAAGAGCACATGGAGTCACATTTAAGGAAACCATTTCTCGAAGCCTCCCATTTTCCCCGCCCGATATTTACCCCCCCCCCCCCCTCCTCGCGGATCCAAGGGTTTATTTTTTTTCCTAAACCAAGGAACACCCCTTGTTTCTCATCGGACTCCACAATGCAACGTCACTTGTACCATACCACACGTACATGCACAAAGGAAATATATGGGGGAAATGTGGGGAAAGTAGGATGACACCCTCCAAAGTGAAAAAAAAAATAGGGAAATGGAAGAAACCTGATATGTTGATGATGTGTAATGTGGGAAAAATGTGGAAGTCTAGGACTACTCCCTCTCCTCTAATTCAAAAGTTTTGCCTTGTCATGAATGCAAAATAAAAGCTTTCATTTCCATATCTTTTGTAAATTTTGAAACCTCCTTTTGATTCTTGCACCTCCATATACAACATGTATAATTACTATCCCATCCGAGTCCTTATACACTCATTTGATCTATTTAATTTTCAAGAAAAGTTGACCAAATTTTCAATTGAGTTTCCTTGTAAAATAATCTCCTAACACCAAGTTATTATCTCTAACCAAATAACAGTAGCAATTGGGCATTCCATAAGTAGACGAATGCTCGATTTAGATGGTCTGTCATAAGAGACATGCGTTGTATCGAACCGCTCTCCCCCGTTTAGATAAAGCCTATTTCTTGGTTAGCTTGTTTGGGACTACCCCCTACTCGAGAAAATCTGATATTGTTCCGTAACCATTTCAACCACGTATGAATATAAATTTTCTAGTTACACAAAGATAACTCAATGCTCTTTTTAAGATGTTTAAGTGAGGGCATATATGTTATAGTCCCCAGCACATGTCCGTCCATGTGTCTAGGCGGACGACCAATTCGACCTTATTAATAAGATTTGTGCATTGCTGCGCCTCCATCTATTCCAGCCAATTCCGCAGATGTTCCTTCCAATTCCATGTAAACTCCCGATCTGCCTTGCTAAACAATGCTTTCATTAAGTCTGCAAACATTTTTTTTTGTTTTAGATTAAAAATAGCTTGAAACATGTCCTTTAAATAATAGTCTTGAAACAATTGTCCAACCAAAAGCATGAGTTATTTCCTGAAACCATCATGCATTTCTAAATTTTAATACTTCAATAACCAGATAAGAGAGTGTAGAATTAGAATTTATAATGCCTTTTTCATACTCCCTTCATGGTTGCTTTGAAAGGGATAGAAATCTATGACCTTTAAGATAGTGTGGATAGCTCATATTATCCTCAATCATAGGCTATAATTTTTTGGTTTTCAATCTCCAAGTTAATTTGTAATTAGTGACATGTTTGTAGCATTTAAACTTCTCATTTTGAGACCACCCATATCTTTAGGCGTAATAATTCTACCTCATGAGGTATAAGACTCATTTTGGTAATTTCACACCAATTTAACTAGAAAATAATTTTGTCATCATCGTCTAACGAGGCCGATGAGATTTTCTTCATAGCGGTCATAGTAGCAACCCCAACTTTAGTACAACAATCTCAACGTTCACATTGAAGAACCAAAAAAGCTCTTCTCAACCAAGATCATAAAGTTATTAATGCCATTTTAGTTAATGACTATTTAAATAATAGACTCACATACACTGATGAATAGTTTAAACATCATCACGAATGGGCCGAGAACTATTCCAATGAATAGTTAAATATTTGGAGAAAGATGTCATGGTTCGAACTAAAGTTTCATGAGAGAGGGTGTTAGTTGCAATTTTCAAAAATTAATTAACCTATTGATTTAAAAAGGAATAGTGTGCATGTATGGTTTATTGTTTTGGCCCCCTGATTTTGTCTGATTTTACACTCTGCCCCTTCCTCTTAAAGTGGCTTTATAATCAGGTTTAGAGACAAATAGATAGATAGAGAGAGAGATGTACGGTGTTTGGATGCCGGTTTTGGCCATCACCGTCTGCTGTCGATTTTGGCCATCGCTACCTGCCGTCGGTTTTGACCATCACCGCCTGCCGCCTGTTTTGGTCATCGCCGCCTTGCCGCCAATTTTGGTCATCGTCGCCCCGCGTTTTCTTTTTTTTTTTTTTTAAAGAGAGGGGCCTATCGGCCACCGGTTACAGCCGATAATATCGTTAAGGCTCCAATTAGACCCATGTTTGTTGGTGGGTGCCCGTTTTGAACACATATATGAGCTATGTTTGCTTTCTGGTGGTGTACTCTAGCAGCAATCATGCGTATGGTTGTCTGTTGTCAATTAATTGCTCGATGATGATGGCTCTGGGCACATGTCGGCATCTAAGAGCTTAAAGCCACAAACACTGAAACCCTTAGGTTCTTTCATGGTTTTCATGACTTTTTTATGACTGCTTTCTATATCATCGATGATGGTGGGCGTGGACTCATCTAAGATGCAAATCTGTTGTTTCTTTGCCTTGCTTTTTAAACGTTAATATATATGTGATTGTCGATCACCATTGATTGCCTGATTTAGTTGGATTTGGTTGAGACTGTGATGCTAAGGAAGTTTAGGTCTTCGTTGTTTGGGCGTGGCATTCTACTAGGGTGCAGCCATAGCGAGGTCTCCTTTCTGAGTCTCCAAGCACCCTAATTGACTATCGTTGGTGGCCTGTGTTGGTGGTGTTGTTATGTTGATTGCGTTAATCTGTTTGTATGTATTCTTGATTCTATGCGGGTAATGTTAGGCTGTTATGTTGACCATGCTAATTTACTTGGCTTGATGATGATGTGCATCTAATACTTTTTTATGTTTTACATGTAAGCGATGATGATGAAATTATGAATTTGGTGTTTATTATTTTGGCATGGTATCCGGTCGTCAACCGCCATAATAAACCGTCATTTCTGAGCCTTCAAAAACGTTAAAACAGATTTAATCCCGCCGCGAAGCGGCTGGTGGAATACAACTAGTTGTAATGATTTTAGCGTCTATTTTGACCACATATCATGCATGTTTGATTACGTTGTGTAACAATTATTATGGTGAAAAGGAGAGTCTACTTTGGATCAATTTTAATTGTTTTGTAGGCGTTGAGCATTGTAGAGGAACGATAGTGGACATTCTCTTTTGATTAGTAATGAAGGAAGGAATACGCTAAAACATCGGAGTTAAGCTAAACAAAAGACAATTAGAAATCAATAACCAAAGAGCTAATAGTTAAATGGGTTTTGTATAGTTTTACCATCAAGTGAAGGTGGATAATTAATAATATTATTTTAGGCAAATTGGATTTTTATAATTTTAAGTTCTTTCATTGGTCGGTAATAATCTATATTATTAATTTGACATGTAACAATCCTAACTTTCATTTTTATAAGCAATGGCAATCCTAATAGCATATTTATCATGGATTCACACTCAGTATGCATTATCCGCTCGATTTCACTTATATGTTACTTCATTTCATTCATAATCGTTATTGTGAGTGAAATCAAATACAAATTAAGCATAGATCTTTGATAATTATGTTATTGGGACCGTTATCGGTAACAAGTGAAAGTTAGAAGTGTTACTGGCCAAATTAATAGTATAAGTTATTATCTGTTAATGCGTAATGGTTTGGATTATTAAAATTCAATTTACCTATTATTTATTTTAATAAATTGAACTAAGTTGATGGAAAATTGGATGTTACTTTGGTAACGTCACAAATGCTGAATTAGATTTAGTTAATTATTTGAAGATGGACTCTGCAATTAAACTTGTGGGCTTAATATTGATTGGCTTCTCTGTCCAAGTGGAATCATATTTGAATAACAAGAGTTGCAAGGTCATTCACGAGAGATCATTGACGGATATGGGGACTTTAAAGGAAGAAGAAATTGAAAGCAACAAGTTTTAGTCTTTTTAATGGTTTCCAAAACTTCAAAGGAAAATTTACTTCGTAAGTTTAATTTTATTTTTTATTGGTTTTGATTGATTTAGCTATCATGTTCGGCTAATCAGTTTTAGTTTTAACTCTAGGGTTTTAGTTTTTTGGTTTAATTTGAACACTTAAGTGTAATGATTTATAGAATGATTTCGTTTGCTTAACTTTTTGCTCTTTTAAACTGGAATTATTTCAGGGTTAATAAAATTGATTACCTTGTTAAGATTTCTTATAATGTTTGTCAAGTTTTAAAACCCTAAAAAGATTTAATTCTTAAGAGCATTCTCAATAAGAATAAAAATGACCTAGCCAAGCTCGACATATGAAGTTTAAGCTTGTTTTCTAAGCTAAACTACTTTTAGACTCGAGTTTGTTTATAGAGTTGTTATACCGTCTGTGCATTGCTCCATTTTATCTAATTTTTTTGGATTAGGCCCATCCTCTAATCATCTAGTCAACTGATCTTTGACTACATCTTTTTTCTAGGGAAATGTCATAAAACCAATGTTATTAGGCATGGATTGAACCGGGATTAGGTTGGCCCAACGGTCCAATCCACCCCAAATCGTTTTCTTCTTCAAGAGCCGGTAGGTTCGAACCGGTTTGGCGGTTGGACCGGGAACCGGGTCGGACTGGATTTTTAATTTTTAATTTTTTTGGATTTTAATGAGTTTAACGGATAGGTCGGATGATAAATTACACCGTTGGATATATAATTATTATTGAGTTTTATATATAATTATAATATATAAATATAAAATACTTATATTTAATTACTACCAGTTAGGTGACTGGTTCGCTGTTCGATTTTTTTCTAAGAACATCGCATAAAACAATAATTTATTTAAGGTGGTTGTTTATGCGGGCAATTATACTAATAATGTCTCGACTTAAAATTACATTTTTTTATTTTTCTATAAAAAATTCATTTAACATAATTTTATCATATTAATAGTCAACTAAATTAATTGTATATTAAATTCTATGAACCGTCAAACATACATCTACTTAGAAAATCTATACTAATAAATGATTATTAGTTTGAAAGAAGTGAAACTTCAAACTGGTTCACAAACCAAAAGTGGTAGACCGAATGCAGATCGAACCGGTTTGGAAGCGGTATTATGTGACACAAGTTTGGATCCGATAGAAACCACGTGGTTAGAAACTAGTTATAACCCTCCCGTTGGAACCAGTTCAAAACACCTTAAACCAAACCAAACAGGCCATAAAACAACCAAAACTTGTCAAAACAGTTTCAACCCGAACTGATTTGAAATGAAGCCATTTTGACTTTTCGTTGACCAAACCTAGCCAACCATGACCCGAACCAGTTAGGGTTTAGAACCGATATTACATCTCTCTCTTGAGTGGCTTTCAACCCCTTCCATTTTCAAACTATTATTGAAAATGCTATATAATCTAAAACATATTAATGTAAATATCCTGACTAGTGGTGTAAAAAAACCGGTTTGGAAAAAAACCAAAAAAAAAAACCGAACCGGTTTAAACCGGTTCTAGCCAAACCGGTTTGCAAACCGGCCCGAACCCACAGTTTGTATACGGGTTTGTATCCCGACACCAAAAACCGGTTTACAAACCGTCCAAACCGATTTGAGTATTCTTGATGAAAAACCAGTTTGAAAGCGAACCAGTTTGAAAAAAACCGGTTTGTACATATTCAAAATCCGGTCTGGTTTAAAAACCGAACCGGTTTGTACACCTTTAATCCTGACACGACACAGAAATACGACACGATAATATTAGTAGATTGAGGTTATTCTACAAAGTGTATTTTTGCTACAAAGTGTGAGAAGACACAATGAGGCTAAAAAAGTCACAAAAAAAATTATATCTCACAATCTAAATCGAATTTCAAAAAAGTACTTCGGAGTCTCTGTTCCTCTCGTCATCCTCTTTCAGAAAAAAAATAAAAAAAAATCATTGTCTTTTATGACACAATGACGTCATTGTGTCTTTCATAATGACACAATAACGTCATTGTGTCTTTCATAAATGACACAATAAAAAACGTTAATTTTTTTATTTTTTTATTTTTCGTTTATTTTTTTTCTTAGTGAGGACTGCTAGGGGAACAAAAGCTCGGAATTACTTTTTGAAATTCGATTTAAATTGTGAAATATAATTTTTTTGTGACTTTTTTTGACTCATTATGTCTTCTTACACTTTATAGCAAAATACACTTTGTATTTGAACTCTTTCATATTAGCATTGTATCTTTAATGGAGAACAAAATTGTAATAACGTGCAATTATATTTTCACTTCAGAATACAAAGACTATCAATCTGTTTGTCTTCGTTAATTATCTTTTAGTTGAAGACTATTAACGTCGATAATCTTTATTATATGCACCCAACTTAGTTATGTGTTCGTAAAACTACTATATTATTTCGGTTAAAGGAATTAAAACCTAGAATAACTAATTTGCAACAATTTTATCGCTTGAAATTGGATTATCATAATGCTTAAATTAGAGTTGCAGAATATTTGAATGCAGATCAAATAATAATAATATTTCTTAATATAACAATTTAAAGTGTTCTATGCACGTAACTATATTTCGTACTACTTTTAACTCATCTGTTATTTGATGATTCTGTTTTTCGGTAAATATATTAAGTTTGTTTTCCTCGATAGATTTAGAAAAGTTAACTAACTTAACTTGATTAAGGTTGGGCAGGATTGAGATTGGACCGCGTAACCTGGATACCTGACTTGGGACTAACCCAAGACTAGACCAATTGAGCATGTTTGATATGGTTCTCAGTATTACTTTAGATTGTGTTGGTTTCGATTGAGCCAGGGTAAAAACCAAATTATAAAACATTTTAGTATAAAGTTTTGATATTCGGTCTTGAGCCAACCCTAGACTAACCCAACCCGTAAAGACCGAAACCAACCCCCCATATATTGGCCTAGTCTTTGATTTTGATTTTTCAAAAAATTTAATTTCAGGTTGATCAGTCTGGTTTCAACTCATGTCCTAAACGTGACAAGTCTATAACCAACTGGCCTACTATTTCTTATTTTCCCTTTTTAGTTTGACTTATCAGTTTGTGGTTAGAATATAGGTGGTATTGGTAAGCTATCAACATAACTTAAAAGAAATGTGGATCACATATTAGTTTTGGTAGTTGAAAATACATGAGTTGGTTGGCACTTTTTTCCAATTTCTATCAACCTAAAATAAAAGCTATTAACTCTTTCACATCAATAAGACATTGAGTAGTTCATCGGATGGACCTCCATCCAATCATTTTAGGAGTCATTTTAATACAATTAATGCTTTTTATAAACATTTAAAATATTCAAAAGACTAGATTGAGTTGATCCAGTTTTTTTTATAACTTATCCGTGTTTTTTTTATATTTAATATATTAAACTTAATGATGAAATTAAGATGATTAAAATAATAATTCTAACATCCCAGATAGCATACTAGTAACTTAAAATAACTTAAATTTTTATATATTTATACCATTGAAAGATAGATGTATATTATATAACCTATTTTTGAATAATTTTTATTAATAGATCACCTGAATTGTTTTCTTAACAACATTTTTTCTCTTAAATACCACTTGGTCCGCTTGTACCTATCAACATTTAACCTCACAACATTTTTACCAGCACCACCTAAATCATTATATTAAGAAATATTAAATAACCTACTACTCTATTACATAAACTTTCCAATTTGGTTGAAATAAAACAATGTTACACCAACACTGTTTGAAAATTTTAACACTAAAACTTGATAAATCATTTTTAGTCAAAACAAACTAATGCAAACATGGATACTAAACTACTATCAACATAAACATGAATATACTAATAATCTCATAAAAGAGATTTGATTATAAATAATAAAGAATTGCCACATTGAAATAGAGAGAGTATGGTTTGTTCAGAAAAGGGCTTACTTACAATAGGCTTACACTTCTCTCCATTCTCAAACTAAAATAGGATAAAAATTAAAAATAAAAATAAACACAAACATACAATTTAGAATATTATATATATATATATATAATATAGAAACCATGCATTAGCCACTTTCAGTAGGGAAGTGATTGATGTTCTTTAATCTGTTTGCAAATTTGGGCCTCCATTTGGTCCTTCCCTTAACAATCTCACCACCACCGCCTTCAAATCGAAGCAGGTGTTGACAGTCAACGTCACCAGAATCCGCCATCCCGCCATTGCCTAGTAAGGAAGTGAGCGACTGCAGCATGCTGTCTTTCATACACTCCCGACGGTACTCGAGAGTGATGCTTGCAAGCTCATAGTTCTCCACAACTGGCTGTGGTGCACTCTGAAATGATAAACCATTATAACAATTGAGAACTAGAGGTGATAAAATGGCCAGGACTAACAATAATAAAATTTAGAAGGTTTAAAATATTAAAAAATACAATATGGGTAACTTTCGACCCATTGGCTTGTTAGAGATAAAACATAACCCAAATAACGTATTGATTACAAACGGGTCAAAGTTAACGGAAGTGCAGAGGGCTTATTCAACAATTGCCCAATAAAATAATATTCTATATGATATCAGATAAACTAAAATGACAGATATATATATTTGTATATAACAGGTTAATAAAACACTATTAGTTGCTGAATTTGTATTTTGGAGAGAAACAATCAAACAATGAATGAAATTAGAGAATTTGTCAGCTAAATTAAAATTACCTCAAGAATCCAGCCAACATACTTCACATTGTTAACATGCTGGTTGACATCCAAATCACTCCACTTTGGCTTAATATTTGTCAAAACAAAATATTAAAAAAGTCATAATTTTGATTATTAAAGAGGTGGATAAAACTTTATTAAAAAGATTGAAATTTACTCACAGTTAAGCCACTACGAACATGATCAGCGGTGTTTTCATCAAGTTTTGGTAATTTTATGCTGTCGTCATCAATAATAGGAGGTGTGTCGACAAAATATTGTTCGATTTCAGTTCGGACTTCATCAGGAATTTTTGATAACCTCCTTGTAACTTTATTCATCATAACCCAGTTACTGCAAAAAGAATTACAATACTATAACATGTTAGTAGGTTGATTCTAAAATCAGTAACAAATTGGAAGTTAGCTTTTATTTTATGCTTGATTTGTTGCTAAAATCATGAGAAAGGAATAAAATTTGTTTTTATTTCATGCAGTATTGGCCTTTAATAAATATAAATAAAACGTCATGTTAAGTTTGAAAAATAAATTAAAAAAGATACCAGTTTGGTTTCTCGGTCTTTTTGGTTTTGGGACCAACTTTTTCAGGCCCCTACTATAACATATCAACAAACTGAAACTCAAACAACAAAATATATGAATATTTCTGATAAGAAGATTTAACCTTGAAGCTCGTGTTAGTATCTCGCCAGTTTTGCAATCACGAATCAACCAATCACGACGCATACTGTTTTTCCCAGAAGCAGCTACCCAAGTATCTACTTGTACCACATCACCCCTGGAACAATTTTTAACCACTTTAAAATTTTAGATTTATTAATCAACATGACAGCATCTAATGTTCTGATTGAGTAAAACAGTTTTAGGTGAAAATATTATTCATAGAACTGTAAACACTCAACAATATAATAATTAAAACAAAACATTTTGGATTACCAAGTTGGATAACGATCTACTAAAACTTGCATCTTGGTGACCACCCAAAATAAATTCCTTTTGCACATTTCAGGTGTTGAACCAAAGCCATCACCAAGGAGCCCAGCATTTTTTACATGATTAAGGGCTGTTTCCTGCCAAACAATCACAGGTTATTCAATAATAACTAGAAGAAAACTAAACCAAAAATCTATTTTTATTGCATCTAACATCCAAACTCAAACTATTTTAAAAAATGGATAGCATTGAAATAAATATATATTTATGATCATATCTGCCACACTAATCATTTCTAAAAAAAAATTAGACCAATAACCCTACCCGGCCCACCCATTTTTCCACCTCTAAAAACAAACCATACCTGTAAGTGATTCATCAAGGTCTCCACAGACGCAGTCCGATCCGCCCCAATTTCATATGATCTAATAGAAAAATTTTGGCGAAATACAAACCCGTCTTCAACAATTCTCCCAAAACCAAACGGATCAAGATCAGTAAGCATATCTGGACGCTTAGTTTTCCAATCTAGCATCATCCATTGCTTCTCAGCAGCCAAGAAAATAGTAGTAATTGCAGCAAGAAGCATGCTCCAATCAGGCAATTGATTAATAAAAGTTCTTGGTGCACTCGATGTTGAATTGTCATCATTTTTGAGCCCATCCATCACACCTATTCGAGTACCATTTACCTTTGAAGGGGCCTGTGCATTGTCTTAACTTGCAAACCATTAGAAGATGTCGACTTTGACTTAATTCCCCGCACATCTACACTACCTAAACAGCCTCCATGCTTACCAGAATTTTTGGCACCAGAATCAGGTTGCGGTGAAGAAATTGGAAACAATGATGCCGTGGCAGCAGTAGCAACCATGATTACAAGATTCTAACGGTTTGAGTATAACTTCAGCAAACAGAAGTCTTTAAACAGCCTGACTAAAGTTGAATAACTGCCCACAGAGCTAATGAATGAACAACATATATCCCTGCAAGACAATAAAACTTATCAAATCGTACAAGTTTTCATATTTCTAAGAGAAAAAGACAGCATATTATACAAAATCTATGGTCTTTTTACAAAACCGCCGATCGTTAAATGTTATGAAGGATTATAATCTCCTACAACACGCGAAAGATCTTGATTTATAACCCACAGAAACTAATGATCAATCAAGTCACATACACTAATTCAACCTGCCTACCCCACACACACAATTATTGCAGTCATTAACTCATTATTCATTTAATCATCTTCACCCTTTTACACGTTTCACTCCAGAAGCATCCACATAACATCATAATCAGTTTTCAAATGTTACCATCGAAATAAGCATACTCAAATTATCACAAATCTAACAGAAAAACCCAATTGAGAAGAAATTAGCACCAAAAACGCGTTCTTACCCACAGATCTGAAATTTCAAACCACAAAAACCTAATTCCACCATTCAAAAACAAAATTCGCATCACATTCACTCAAAAACTCGAATCAAAATCCACAAACCACACCATTTCCCCTCAAATCAACACGAACATTCAGAAACAAATTCAAAATCACATAAAATGAAATGTACAAACGCTTACGAACAGTAAACACACCTCTATCGGAGCTGAAGAAGAATCGAGAATATATATATATTAAACTAAACGCCAAAATGACGCCGTCAATCTGTCATTGGTGTTTGATGATCTGTAAACCCTAATTGCAGAACGAATGAACAAAAAAATTGGTGGTGAATTGTGGAAATTAGGGTTTTCGATCGTTGAATTTGTTTGAAATTTGGATGTTTGTGGAGAAATTTGAATTTTGTTGTGAGATTCTTCGAAAGCAAAAGTATTGAATATTGAATATTGAATATTGAATATTGAATAATAATATTATTATTTGCAGGATAGAGAATGAGAGAGATGGCCAGCGGTATTTTGGTGGTGGGGATTTGGCGTCCAGTGATTTCATTTTCTTACAACAAACTTATTGCCCTTTCTTTTTGTTTTATTTGCAGGAATGCCATTTGTTTTCGGTGATCGAACTTTCAACGAGTAGTTCGTGAATCGTTCGATGAAAGTTTGTTTATGTTCATTCTTTTAATAAATGAACGAACATGAACAGAGATTGTGTTCGTTCATTTATTTGTTCTTTCGTTTATGTTCGTATGTATTTGTTCATTTAAGGGTTTTATAAGTTGTCTTTTTATTTAATTAGTTCGAATTTCTAGTAAATGTGAAATGCTAGTTATGTTCATGAATGTTCGTTTGTATTCCTTTATGTTCATGAATATTTGTTTGTGTTCGTTTGCGTTTGGTAAGCGTTCATGAACATGTTCATTTTCTTAATGAATGAACATGAACACGACATCTCGTTCGGTAAGTATCCGTGAACAGTTCATAAATTAGTTAATATCCTTAATGAACGAGCACATATAAGTCCTTGTTGGTGTTCATTTAATTCGTTTGCGGCTGCTATGAGATGTCCCTTTAAGGTAGTGTTTTGTATGTGGCAATGAGATGTCCTCTTGCAAGGAGGCCACCCTTTCCATTGGGGGGAGGCTTACCCTTATTATGGTTGTATTAAATAGTTAACTTGCATATTTCTTATCTTTATATAAAGCTCCAAAATGGTGATGGAGAAGCTAGATAAGATAAGAAGAAAGTTCCTACGTGGAGGGTGTTATGAATAAAAAAATAAGATTCATTGTCCCCTCGAACCAAGTCATCGCCCCTAAATCTATTAAGATTCATTGTCCCCTCCAACTGGAATAATATAGCTAAGACGGGTGAGGCTCTATCTAATCTTAATATAGCTAAGAAGTAA
Source organism: Flaveria sonorensis (assembly GCA_025506505.1). Classification (NCBI taxonomy): domain Eukaryota; kingdom Viridiplantae; phylum Streptophyta; class Magnoliopsida; order Asterales; family Asteraceae; genus Flaveria; species Flaveria sonorensis. Next base: position 5,640 of record JACCIY010000369.1, on the reverse strand, counting down.
TTAGAGATGGGAAGAAGATAAGCTTCTAAATTAATGTAAGGTTGAACCAGCAACCTCTAAAAACATCGTTTTCTATTTTGTTCAGTTTGCATGTATGTAAAGGGGTGGTAGCATACAAAACGAAAAGATTGCTTGAAAATGGGGGTGGAAACGGTATATATCTAACCCGGAGGAAGTGCAACAGCTTAGTAATCTTTTGTACCTCCTTAATCAGGTTCGGCTCTCAAACAAGGAAGATAGGTGATTGTGGCTTGAAAGTGAGGATGGGGAATTTCTGGTCAGCTCTCAAACGGTATATTCCATCAAAACTGAATATCTTTTGTTGGCGGGCGGTCATGAAAAGATTCCTGATGAAACGACCTCCATTTTAACATGTAGCCTATGTAATGAAGGTGAAGAAACAATGTAATATCTATTAATCTCTTGCCAAGAAGCAGTGTAATTTGGTGTGAGATCGACCAATGGTGCAATACCCTCCTTTATGATTTATTTCATGGTGAAGGTACAAGCATTCATTATGAATGCCAACTGTTGCATTTGAAAAGCCATGAATGACTCGTTATTCTCTGATAAAAGGTGTTGTATCACAATACTAATTGAAGAAATCAAAGTTCTTAACTTTCAATGGATCGTGTCAAAAGTAATGTCACTTGCTTAGGGAAAATGGTATTATTTTATTTTTTGAGTTGGGGCTACATGTATTTTCCTTGCTATGTATCTGCTCGCCTAGCTCCTTGCTAGGCTTACTTCTATTTATTCTTGTTGTTTATAAATTAAAGTTTGTCTTTCAGGAAAAAAAAAAAAAAAAAGAATACATGTATTTGGTTGGTTAAAAAAATTAAATTACTGATTACATAAGGAATTTTATTCCCTTTCAAAATTATTCATTTGTCTCACTTTGTTTTTTTCATTCAATTCTTGGTTTCTTGACTGCCACCACCACTAACAACAACAACAATCACCATCTGTTTTCGCCACCACCACCACCACTTGCCATCAACCACAAACCACCACCAACATTCACCAACCACCACCAACACACACCAACCACCACCACACACACACCACCACTACCACCACCCCCACTACTAGCCACCACCACCACACTACCCACCACCATTGTAATCCATTCCTTTTTATATTTTTATGTCTACCAAACGACAAAGTAATAATTTATTAAATTCATACATGATAACCAAACAGAACAAAAAGAATAGTAATGATATATATCATGTTTTTTGTCCGTGTTATTTTCTCATCCATTTTATGTTTTGCTTATTTCATAACCCCATACCAAAAAATAGTACCAACTATTGATCTTTGATATTTTTAGTTGTTTAAGAAATTAATTGATATAAACAATAATAAGTTTTTTTGTGTTAGCAGTAGTAATTGAATTTAAAAATAAAAATATCAAATTGAATATATAAGTTGTACTAACAAAAATGCAAAGTTGCTAGGTATGTTTTTAAATTTTACGTGAGTTTGTTTGGAATAAAATTTATGTTGTTTTGAATTACAATTTTTGAGGTTATAAAATTACGTTGTTGCGAAAATTAGCTAAAAAATATATATTATATTTATCTAGCTCATTAACGTTAAAAATGTGCATTTGACTTGGCTTATTTTTAAGTAAAATTTATATTGAAACTCAAATAAAATGAAAACTTATAAGATTTATTCGGATGTTAAGAGCTTATTACTCTATTATAAATTAAAAATGGTAATAAATAGTTTTGTTTTGACCTTTTAAATTTTAATCACATTGGTTTTAAGTATTTTCACTTTTAGTCTTAAATTTTGGTTATTTGACTTTGACAATTTAAATTTAGTGTTTTAAAATATGACTATCAAACTATTTACAACGAAGTTTTGTTCTATTGCGAGAGTTTGATATTTTATATTTTGGTTGCCGATTTTTTTTAAACTTTGACAACTAAAATTTAGAATCTTAGAGTCTGGTCAACGGTTTATTTTCTTTTTCTTTTTTTTACTTTAACCATCAAAGTTTAGAATATTAGAGTTTTAGCCACTTTGGCCACCGATTTGTTTTTTTTTACTTTGGCATCTAATTTTAGGATCTTAAAGTTTGACTTCTAAATTATTTATAGTGAAGTTTTATTTTTTCAAATTTATCCACTAAAGTTTAGTATTCTTTAGTTTCGCCATCAAACTTTTATTTTATGGTTTTTGACGAGCCGAACAGATAACAACTAAAGTAATGTTTGTGTGTGCGAAAATTGACCGGCCTCTTGCCGCGTTACGCAGGCAAAAAATTAGTTATATATATTAAACTTTAAGAAATGTCCTTTTTACCTCCCTCGAGTTTTTAAAGCTTTGGATTTACCCTCTCTACACTTTTGCCTTAAAAGGAAAACTAATTTATTACGTCCTCATTTTATGTACGTGCCGATATAGATTCAAGTTCGTCTACATTTAAGGTAAATTTTGTTCGGACACAAGCGGGGTTAGGTATAATAAGTTTTCATTCGACAATAACAATTCGGGTAACTCTACGCTTCGATGTAAGTTTAGTCCGGAAACAAGTCGGGCCAATTGTTACCTATATTTTATCATGTTGTGTATGGTGCTGCCGCAACACACGGGTTTATTTACTAGTTGTATTTTAAAGATGACAAAAAGAAATAATTATATACGTTAAAAAATGAAAATAATAAAGTAATCACTTAAGCCACGTGCCTCCTTCTTGCCACTGCTTTTTATTTTTTTTTAATTAAATAATATTTTATATCTTTATTATTATATTTTTTTCTCACCTATTCTCACAACCATTTTTAAAAATATTAAAAATTTATAAGGGTTGTACCGTGTATTCTCAAATATGAAAAATCACGGTACAATCATCATAAATTTTTTTTTACTTCACTCACAACCATCCCTATAATATAAAGCACATACTCACGTAAATATGAAACACCTACCGTGAATGCTTTTAGAAGTTGTATTCTTATGTGCTTCATCAAAGGTTGATGTTCATAAAGCTACGTGCCTACGTTCATTTTTTAAGAAGAAATTACAAGAAATATTTAAGTTAATTTAATTGATATTAATTATAATATTAAATAATGACGGAAAATAAATCTAGTATGATATTGAATACTAGGGAATAATTTAATTGCCTAAAATAACGGGTCAGATGGTTTAGGTGAAAAAGTTTATGGAAGCGCTCTAGAATTATGGCATTAGTTTCTTAGAATTTTTATTTATTAAGTAGTATAGATAATAGATTTTATATTTGTGTGTGCTGCGTATGAAATTGTTTTAACATCAATAAAATATACTTATATTGTAACAATTTCAAAAATAAAAAGGTTAACATTTCTAAATTTTATGAGTTATAATGAATTAGTCAAATTTAATTTTAAATGATGTTTTTAAAGAAAGAAATCATTGGTCAATCAAAAGTTCTCCTTCGTTTAATATTTAGACCAAACGTAATAGGTCATTAAAGGGCATTATAGCATCTTAAAACGCCCTTATACCATCCTGTGGTATTACAGGGGCGTTACAGGCAGGGACGTTTTCATCATAACTTATCATATAATTCATAATTGGGTAATGATTGAATGAGCATTAATGGCATTAATCATTACATGTGTTTAAAAAAAAATGATGCTGAGTTAACACTGATATCACATAAAATACCCCTTAAAAAAGCATTAATCATTACACCATGTGCTTAGAATTTAAAATCATAATAAATTTGAAAACGTAAAATGATATTTAATCAATTTATAAGTTTACAAAAAGTAAATTAAAATTGAAAAATGAAAAATATGTAGGCGGGAAAACAAAATTTTAAAATCTAAAGAATGATGACACATAACGCCTTAAAACTTTTGTTTGTTATAATTGTAGTTAATTACACGGATGGTTGTGGTTAGATTAATATTTTGGATTTGATCCTTGAAGTATAAAATTGTTTAATATAGTTTTTAACATTCATTTTTTTTCATTCATGATCCATATACCTATTAGTAAAGAGTTAGTGATGTTAAAATTGTCAAAATGATAATTTTAGCCATACAGACCATTCAATTAATTGACCTTTTAAACTACTACTACTACACACACGCACACACACATATATATATAAAGAGAGAGTAAAGAAAGCTTTCATATTTTTTATTATGTTATTCTTATATTTTTATTATTTAAAAAGTTACATTTTAAATACAGCAACTAGTGTTTTACCCTCACGCGCGTTGTGCGTTGGAATCCGAGGCTCAAATGAAATAACATAAATCAAAAATCAAGTTATCATCATCATAGCAGCAAACCATTATCGAAACATAAATCTAGGAAGACAATAATCTCAGATGGCTATGTACAACCAGCCACAGATCCGGTTGTAACTGCATGCCAGAAATGGCTGCCAAGCCCGAGCAACCAAAATACAGGGATGGTGAAGAGTCTCAGACAAGCACATCTTTGTCATCATCGACATCGAATATTCCATCACACCGACGCTTAAATGTCTCAGACAAACACATCTTCATCATCATCTACGTTGAACATTCCATCGCATCAGCAACATACCACCCTAAACCCAATTAGGACTCACACCATGCCACAAACAGTTAGATAACTTCTCAGAATGAAGAACGGTTGCGGCTACACGCCAAAAATAGCTGCCAAGCCAAACAACCGACACCACTTTCGAATATCATCACAATTGAAGAAACAACAAACCCACATAAACATCCTAACATCTTTGATAAACACAGCTTCATCATCATCAACATCAAACAAAACATAACTGTTTATTCCTACATCAATTATTATAAAGATAAATAGTAGTTTCACTAAAAATCATAGGCAAAGTAGATCAAATGAAAAGGTACATGACGGGCATGAAAAAACAGCCATAACAGATCCTTCAACAGTCAAAACACTATAAAAAAACAAACCTGAAAACCCTAAAAGGGTATCAAAGAAAGAGAGAGGCGGAGAAGCATAATAGATCTCATCATCGACCTTGATAGTAAAAAAAACCATAAAGAAAGCATATCTGAAAATCCTAAAAGGGTATCAAAGAAACAAAGAGGCGGAGAGGTAGCAATGGCGGTTGCACCGCCACTGTTAGTGCCCTGAATGACGACGGCTCCACATCAACCCAAAAGAGGAATCAAAGCGCCATTCATGGTCAACGCCATCGTCATCGTCGTCGGCACACCATCGCCACCGTCACAACACGACTCAAAATTGATAAGATCGAAGGGCACCGAACCTGTCATGGAGGTAAAGCACCACCGAAAATAGCCCAAAAAGGGTCAACAACGGTGGCCATCGCCCTAAAGTCGGCAACGGAAGCAACCACCGACCACCTCCGGCTACCCATTCTCCTTGTATGAAGCGAGACTACCGAAAATGATGGAAAAAAGGGTTATGGCGGTAGGCGGCCATAGATGTGGCAAAAGAGAGAAAACCGTGCATAACAACTTGTACAATAAGCATAAAAAACAGTAAAAAAATAATTGTTCATTCCTATGTCAATTAATATAGGTTAATAGAGGGTTTTAATTTTTTTTAGATTTTCGGTTTATAATGTTTTTTTAATTGTTCGCTTTTTTAAACGTCATTTTAAAATTGTATGGTTTTTAAAAATATTAGAAATGT